>VUQR01000655.1:0-12838 GCA_015108515.1 Hemichromis elongatus | reverse complement strand
AGAATGAGACTGCACACACACACACACACACACACACATACACACACCGAGAGCTATGACTGGCTCTACCTGATCTTGCTGAATCCCATATACAGTAGCAGTGGAGAACTCTTTATTTCTCCAAGTCAGCACACCTCCCTCACCCCGTCCTCTCATATACTGTCAACTGACCAAGTAGACAGAGAGTCGCTGCACACAACACAATACTCTACAAAGATATTATACAGCCCATTATTTAGGTATGCTCTCTCTCACATTATGAGCTAAAGACCTGTTTCATCACACAGGATGAAGCAGTAGAATGTAAAAGGCTGCCAAGAACAGAACAAGTAGTTGACGTTTACAAGTTTACTCTGAACTTTTAATTAGCTGGATTCTAATCACACAGTGGCAGGGTACTGTGCTTACCATTGGGGAGTCGCTTCACTTTAAGGGTTCTCGAGGTTTTTAATGACTGGGCGCCACTTTAGGGACCCAGCATATGCACAGAAAAATGTACAAACCTTTTTCATTACCATTTGGGATGGGTCTATTAAAGAGTTGTGCCGCCATTACTGAGGTGACTGATGCATTTGCTGATATTCCTAGGAAAGTTAAGTCAGCAATGATGGCTACAATAGTTGGCCGGCTAATTGATGGCTAATTGAATTAATGCTAGCTCAGTCTTTTTTTTTTTGCTTCACTACTTTGTCATAGTAACCCACAACCAGTGGATGAATGGCAGGTGTGAGACGCTGTGCTTTTCAGCGCTGTTAGGGTCATTACGGTAAACCCAGCCACAGGGTCACAGCAGCCCCACAAAGATGAAGGTTGGTTGAGAGTGAGTGAGTGAAATGGAGCTCAAAAGAAAACAGACCTTTTATGGGGCATTCGGTTATTTTATTTTTTCACCATTTTTTATTTGTTTTGTTTTATTTTTGCGGTTCTCTGTGTTGTTCTCCGTGTTATTTGCAGGGATTTGGATGTGGTGCAGAAAAAAAGGAAAAGGATTTAGTACAATACGGTGATGCTCCACTCCTTTTAACATCTACTAGTTTCTTTTGCAGTGTGTTATAGATAAAATAAATATGGAGACAAGAATATGCAAATAAGGAGTCACACTGCTGCCTACTTCCTACAACTGAAGCAGAAGTACAGCCGTACATCTTCACTCGATTTACTCAAAAAAAGATTATTTTGGAGAAGTGGGGATTATATTAAAAAAACAATAATTCAAATAAATAAATGTCATATATTTCCATCTCTCCTCTTTATGCTTGTGTCTATTCTTCCACCACTTTCCTTTATATGTAACTAAAGTGATTAACCTCAGTATTTCTTCTAGAAAGCTGTCAAGATCTTTAACAGAAGGGTGTGTGAAAGTAAATGGATAGAGTGGGATTCTTATCATATTCCTTTGATGCACCCCTTTAGGAAGCAAGGTTTCCTTTACCGAGTGCTATTCTGAAATTTTCCCCACTTCCCCGAAGACTTGCTATAGTCAACATGGGCGTCCCCTGGCACATTCCTCTATTGTCCCACAAAGGGAGATCTTTGAAAGGATATATGCAGTCTGCCTGCTTCTGTGTGTGTGGCGTCTCCAGTTGTGGTAACCCCACACTTCTCTGGCATCGCTCCAAGAGACATGGGAACACAGCAAAGGATTATTCAAGGAGGAGAGGGAGTTAAAGTGGAAGAGGAAGAGATCAATAGAGGAAGGTACAGTAAAGGAGGTAGAGCAAAGAGTTTCCTGACTGCCATTAGCCTGTATGGCACAGACACTGGCAAAGGGGAGTAATCAGTTTAGGATTACTATTTTTTTTTTTTTTTTATCAATATAGTTCACTTAAGGCTAGAGGATAAAAATAAAAACAGAAAGAGAGAGAGAGACAGCTCTGTGATACTGTTAAACACTACAGTACAGACTGTTTCTACTACGACTAAAAAGCAAAAACTGAAATTAATGTGAAGGTCAACAACAATTCCTGTTTGGCATCTTAAATCTCTGAACTAAATTAAATTTTTTAGCTGAAAAATACTTTAATTAATCCTCTTGTTAAATTCAGCTCAGCAGTCCCTCCACACTCCTGCTCCGGCTCCTCCGTGCACACCTACAGCCATAATCCACCTTTTCTAAAGCAGATATTCTAACTTGTCTTTGTAGGGAGGGCACGGGTGGCATTAATAACATTAACAATGGCTCGGTTCCATTAGCTGCACTAATGGTCCACTTCAGTGAGCCAACGTGCAAAAATATTAATTATATTAGAAACTGGCTAATATAAAGTGTCATTTTCCAAGAAATTACAGGAGTGATACACCAAAATATTGGTTAATATTTAACTGCATGTGAACATTTCACAAAAGCGCTGACTACATTTGATTGCATCATCATTTAAAAAAACAAAAACAAAAACATCACCGGTGACCACCACTGTTACCCTTCATCCTCCTAAGTGACACACCTATGGTATCAATTTTAAAATCCCATCTTACCTCATTCTCGAGGTATTACGTTTCCAGAAAACTTGATCTCCGACCTTGACCTTCAGGTCGAGTTCACTGGGATTTGAACTTATCCAAAAATGTTTGTAGAAATGTCGCTAGTTTTTATGAGTGTCCTGTGTCAGCACCTGTATCCAGGTAACCAATTAGTGATATCCACACAAAGCTAGCAGCCAATGAAAATATGAATTTTTATCAGAATATAAAGCAAAGGTTTTTGTAATTTTCTAGGGTTGCACATATAACCGAATTTTAACCTCAATCATGATTTTGGCCTCCCACAATTTAATGAACATGATCGAGCAATGCTGAAAATCTGTGGTCTGCCATTAAAACCCAAAGTAAAAGCAACTCAAGAGCTTCCTGACTAGAACGCCTGACCACATGTGCCAATCACAGCTCGTACTTGCGCCTGCAACCAGCTTAAAGTTTCTGTACCAGCAACAGAACAAGCCGATCCTTATACACTGTTTGGAAATACCTAAGATTTAGTGCAAGTGATGTTAACTAAGAAAAAATAATATGCACAGAGTGCTGTAGACTTGTATTTGAGCCACAAAGAAACACAACATCTGAAAACACAACACAAAGTGCAGTGTAATGAAAACCAAGCAGAGTAATGGTTACTAATGTGAATCATTTAACATCAAGTCTGTGCAGCATATGGGTACATCGTCAAACTCACAAAGGCCCGCTGAAAACACCACCACATTTGTCCAGTGATCAGCGTCTACTATACATGACTTTGTGAAAACAGCACACTGGACAAAAGATGCGTTATCCCCTCGCAAAATAATTTTTCAAAGGGACAATAACTGTGTTGTACGCAAAATGTTGCATGTTGAAAAAGAGAGCTGTCGAGTACTTCGCTACAAGCTTCAATCACATCCATATAAAATATATTTAGATTTTTTTATTCTTCTTAAACAAGGTGAATATGGAGGATCAGTTTTATTTTGCTGCAAATATTTGTACATTGAGTAAGAGCTTTGGTTCCTGCCAATCTCTCACCTTAACACATGGACGGACTGACTTCTCCTCATTTACTTGTCTTCCAACCAGGCTCGGTTCTCCTCTCCTCTACCTCCCACCACAGTGACCTTCACCTGTCACGCAGACTTCATATTTACAGCCACTACGGCCCATCTGCCTGCACTCAGCCCTGACTGCCAATCAGCGGCAAGCCGCCTCCACCCTCCGACAATCCATCATAGGCCAAAAGCACCAGACCACAACATCCGGTATAAACACCAACATCAACAACAAGTGATCCAGCACATGATGGCCGGATGCTACTTTTGACAAACTGACAAATGTGTTCAAAGTTAAGGAATTGATCAGTGGCTTACGCACACTTCATTCTACAGAAGCCAGCGATGTTTCCCTAAAGTTTTGATTTTAGGTTTTAATAATCTTGCCCGTGCTGCGTGTGCAATAACAGAGCCTCTATGTGCACAACCGTCTACATGCATCATCAAACAGGATTAAGAAATGAAAATGTATTTAACATGAGCTTCCACCAGAGAACATAACATTGCACAAGATAATTTCAGCCGACTACTGAGGAGCAGTTGCTGTATAATCAAAAAGAACTAATGAAAACAGTCAGCTTCTGAACACTGCATACCACCCGTTGTCTACCGTTTCATTAAATGCAGCTTAAAGTGTCTTTTTCTTTTTTAATTATAAAAGTGATGAAGAACAGATGTGGAAAATGAACACCCACACCTTCAGCAGTTCTTTGCCTTTGAACACTTTGTCTAAAACGATGCGGTATGTACCGATTGTGTGCGTTCACTTCTGATTAGTCATTATGTTAGGCCAGTCTCCGTATAGAAAGGTCAGAGGCAAATTCATTTTGTGCAGACACACAAGTGAACACACCTATGTTCCTAGTAATAGCTCGTTTTTCCATTTCCATCCCTTCACCACTGTCTAAAAATGTGGGGCAAAAGCTCCAGGTAGCACCACACACACACACCCCCAACCCCGCCAAGTAATAGTGCCCGGGTAGAGGGCCACTGGATTCAGCATTCTGAATCTCAATGACAACCACACATCCACAGGGATTTATCTAAATGCAAATCAGCTGCCGTCACTCAACAACACACGAATAATTTACTTTGTATGTCCTAAAATACATGAGGCAGAAGTGTACAGCCAGACAGCCCATCAGCTCTGCCTTCTCTTTCATCGGTGCCCTCTGGAGTGCACTCATTTTTACCAAATTCACTTTTAATTGAGAGCTAATTTAACCAAGGCAAATTCACACTAGAGGTAGAACGGAAAGGAGCTGAGGAGTGTAGCAAAGGGAGATAAATAAAGAGGGGGGGAAAGAAGAGGTAAGGCGGGATTTAGAGTGACAGGTGACAATAAAATCTGCTGCTTGTGTCACTCTCACTCTCAAAGGACAGAAGCACTTTGACAAGGAAAAAAGGCTGAAAGGCAGGAAGAAAAATGAGGAAGAAACGGGGTAGAATCCGTCACACACTTAATTTCTTTCCCAGCAGAAGAAAAAGAAGAGAAAAGTTTCCAATAACAGGAAAAGCTCTGTGGATATTCTGACGACGGAGTACTCGTAAGGCGAAAACAGCTTCTCGAAGTTGTGTTTTCACTAGAGACACAACTATAGCAGTTGAACTCTGTTCACCTCAGTCACCAGTGCTTCCCCGTTACAAAGCTGGCATGAAGCAATATACAAGGATGTCTACAGAGCACCAAGGCCTCGTGACCTGTAATGTAAATCATGGTGTAAAGTGATCTATGTTTCAAAGGTTATCTGGGGTCTTGACGATGGGAAAACAACCTCCCTGATGCTGCTCGATGCTTTCTCCACTTCTACACAGCTGTTAATTAGCCAAGCTAAGTGCACCATTAATCGATTGTTTGTCTCCATGCTATATCTCATAACACTGTTGCACTCTGGCAATGGCAGGAGAAGAAATGTGAGGTTCAAGAAGTCACACTTTTCCGCTGGTGAAATACTGGTGCTGAGGAGACAGGAAGTAGAGAGTAACAGAGCCTTCACAAACACAGCAGTGGGAGGCATTCTGATGGGGCTGAAAAGAGTTTATGCAATCGATTTCGATATTGTTAAACACTCTGAGCAAGTGGAAAAAGAGTTGACAGCAAAATAAAAACCTAACAAAACAAATTTGTTATTTGCTTAAATCAAGAATTTTAACAAAGCCACAACCTTATCAGCAAAAGAAACGCATATGACATTTTCTGAAGTGCAAAACATGAAAAAAACAAGTTCGCAAGTCTAAAGAGACAAGAGTGGAACATTTTTAAGTCAAAGGAAAAATCAAACTGAAGGTAGAAGTAAACAGAGAGCAAAAGAAGCTCCCACTGGTGCAACAAAACATGGCAAGCAATAAAGACACGACGTAGTGCTTTTTTGTTCAGGCACTTTCTTAGACCGTAAACACACACACACACACACACACACACACACACACACAAAACGTAGAAACAAAAGGAATTCACTACAATGAACACCAAGTAGCATCTCAACAGGTGGCAAGCATGCTGCTCAAGTGACAGCTATTTAAAACCTGCTTAGCTGTTAAGCTGACTGAATCACTAACAGGCGTAGTCATACGGTGCAGACTCAAGAGAAAATGCACGTCAAGATTGTGAAATTGAGACCCAACGTGGGACGAATATTTGTATATTAATTTTTCAATCACCCACAGTTTGGTACTTCCATTTGGATTCACTTAGAAGAAGGCAGGGTTCAAACAGAGAAGACTGATTAAGACAGAATCTTGAAAAACGTCAACAATTTCTAGGAGAGCTGCTTCAGTCGATTTTGGAAACCTGCAAGTCTTTGACACCGATGATACCGAAACAAATTAGTATCACATAGCAAGTAGTTGCTTGTTGTAGTTTTACTGTTTTGTTTTGTTTTTTAGATTATATCAAAGAATAAGTACTTCCAGGATAGGTGCTTTCTGACAGTTGTTTAAGTCCAGATAAAATCGAACAGCAATCCGCCAATTCTAATATTTCACAAACTGTAAAGGACGCCTGAGAGCTCTTTAAACTTGCATTAAAAAAAAAACGCTGTAATTATAAAGTTTCAGGGGACTGGTCTACTTTCTGTCAAACCAACACTTCTGAAAGTCCATCACAAGAGGAAGCCCACCAGTTAAAAACTGGTCAGGTGTTACCATAGTGACAGCAAAGCTTGCACCTTGTGAGTCGAGTCAAAAAGTACGGTCCAAATAACTGCCGTGTATCTTCTTTTCCTAATCGCTTTTCTTTGACCTTGTGGAAAGCATCGTGAGGGCAAGGTGTGAAGAAGAATTTGATGGTCTGCTGCGTTTTACTTCGCCACAGCGTGTTCTTAGTGTGTTGTTTCGTGTAAGTCATATAAACGAGAACCACCAGTGAAGCATTTAATTCCTAAAGTTGACATTTTTAAGAAAAAGGAACATCGAGCCAGTACAAAGAAATAATTATTTTTTTCCTGGTGGAGAGATGATTGTGTGTAACTCAGTGTTTCCTCCACCTTATTGAGGATTTCTATGACCGAAGAAAAATTCCCTTCGTCCATAACTTATCCCAGCTGACCCGCAGTAAAAATGAATTCATGATATTCCTAAAGGCTGGCAATATAACAACGAACATTACCGATACTTACTGAACAAAAGCAAACCTTAAATGCACTTTGATCATAAAGTTGATTTAGAAAGCTTATATAAATCTGCTTTCTTCATGCAAGGCAACACCTCGACAAGAGCCAGATTTTATTACAGCAGCGTAATGTTCAGGGTTCAGCTGTGGGTGTAACAGCCTGATGCTGAAAATTCAAAACATATCAGCAGCTTATGGAAATGGAAAACTGGTCGAAGGGTGCGGCGCTATGAATTATGGGATAGAATTTCTTTTCATAAAGGATCGTCCAGCTTATCTTATGCTAAAGGAGGCAAGAAAGGAAGCACTGAAGTACATTTCATTAATATTTAGCAAATTCAAATAGCTCTTACTGCAGATATTTTTAGGTAACTCTCCCACCCAAATTAGAAAGCTTCCAAAAAAAGATCAGTTTGGTACCAACCTACAGCAACAGTCACCTCAAGGTGCTGCATACTGGAAATTAAAAACCCAATATTGAAAAGAAAACACAAACAATCAGACAATCCCCAGAAGTAAGCACCCTTTGACAGTGGGGAGGACGAACTCCCCCTTCACAGGAAGAAACCTATGGCAGAACCACGCTCAGGGAGGGGCAGCCATCTGACACGCCCAGCTGGGATGTTGGTCGAATGAAAAGAGAAAAAAGCAGAGCATAGAGAGACAAGGACAAAGCACAAACTATGAGCAAATGAGACACAAATTTTTATGATACGCAGTAAACCTAATGACATGCAATAGAGTGAAGAAGAAACGCTGAGTGCATTATGGGAGGTAGCCTGTGCTTACAGTAGTATACCTAAGAAATCGTTGAACCAGCCCCAACATAAACCTTATCAAAAAGGAATACTATAAGGTATTTCAGATACATTTAATGTGCTACTGTATGTGCTTACTTCCTTTTTGTTGTGATCCAAGCCATTCCAGTACATTTGTCTATTTAGTCAAAGGGCTATGCAAACAGACACGAAGCACGTGTGGCTGTTCAGGTCTACGGTTTGTTTGATTTTTTTCCCCCTAATGTCAGGATCTACAACAAAACAAGCTCCAAGCCTCTAGACATGCCTCTAAGAAACTCACATTAGAAATGTAAAAAATAACAAAAAAAGACTCTGATGTATTTCAGCCAGCATTCCTTAGCCAGGCTGTCCTTGAAAAGATGGACGGGCTGCAATGAAACAGAAGCTAACATAAAGCTGTATGTGAGAGATAGACAGAAAAATTATGAGAAGACAGAGGGAAGCACTGTGCAGCCAGCAAATATAGACGGAGCAGGCAGTGGAGAGGAAAAAAATCATTTTCAAACAGGAGTGACAGCACAATAGGGGGACAAAGAAATGTACAAGAGTGGACGTACATTAGAGGCTGAGAGCGGTGGACCAAAAACAGACAAACAGAAACTGTACAGGTGAGGGAATCCCAATTACAGCATGACCTCGTTAACCCCAGAGGCTCGTTAGAGTCTTGTTAGAGCAGCATTCTCCAGGCCCATCTTCTGTCACACCTTCATTAAGTCCATCGACCCACTGTGCTTATTAAACACATTCATTACCCCAAGTATTGAACCGCTGCCGCGATCACCAGCCCCAAATGCATCACAGCGGGAGGTAAAGGAAGACGTCTGGTGGAGGGCGAGATAGTAGATGAGGGGGGCGGAGGATGGATCATGCACATAAATAGACAGATAAACCACAACATCTATAAATGGTCCTACGGATGGCTTTGTGCTTCCTATCACTAATGAAGTCAGCATTTAGAGCGAGTTTGGTCTCTTATAGACAGACAGCAGCAGGAGAGGGCAGGAGAAGGGAAGTGCAATCGAGAGGGAGCACATGCCTTGTTTGACAGGAGAGTGATGAGATAAGTAACAGGACCACACGCGTGCATGGAGGGTACAAAGTTTGAAATAAGGCAGGTAGACTTTGTCTAAGTCTCTGCTGTGCTACACATCTGTCTTTTCTCCATAAACAGGACAGAAGTGAATCCCAGAGGAGGGCTATTCATCACGATGCACACACAAAATAGTTCACAGGCTAAAGACAAACCCTCCGTCCCGACGTTGGGCTCTGGCTTTAAATGATGACATCATTTCTGCCCTTCTCAAACAAAAGGAAAACTCATCATCTGAGAGAAGGAGAGAGGGGAGGAAGAGAGAGAGTGCAAAGAGATTAAGAAGAGTAAAGGCATGAGCGAGGTGTCGGAAAGGGCCATGAATCATAGTGACATCCCTGGCTGGGTGTCAGAAGCTGCTGCTGTCTGGGACTGGATAAACAGAGGGCATCTAAAGCAATGCTCTTTAAACACCGGCCAGGTCAAAGCCCAGTGCTGGCCCTCTGGAAAACTGAAACCTGTGCCAATTTTATTCGTCTAAACTGATGGTCAAAAACTTACCAACTACGGTGTTGCCATAACCTTTCCAACTTGCTGCTACCCGTTCGGGCCAGATCAAATCTCTTCTCACAGGTCACCAAGTGGCCAGACTGAAGTAAAACTGAAAGTTAACATAATTAAACTAACGATAAAGTGCATTTCAGTAAGAGGAAAAAGACTCTTTATTCACTCTACAGGGATAAAAACGTTGTTTTCGTTTACAGATTATTTTGGTCGTGCTCATAATATACCATTCAGCTTCATCCAACACAAGTATGCCTTTTTCAGATTCATATTTTAAAAAAAAAGAAAAAGTGTCAGCTTTTAAAATCTTACAACATTGAGTTATTAGCCTAGGGGCAGGACAAATTTTTCACAGCCTGAGCACTCACCACCCAGTAACAAAATAAAAAATGAAATTAAATGCGGTTTTCATCTCAGCTTTACCCCCCGCCTCCGACTGCAGTCCGTCCATGGGCTCAGGCAGAGTAAGCAAAGGAGAGAAAATGAATCGAAATGGAAGTCAGACCCGCATTAACATTCTTCAGTGCTTCTTCTGGTACTCCAGTAGCTGCGGGCGAATGCTTGATAACGTCATGGAGATGAGCGCTGCTACAACATCTCCGCTACTTGGAGATTATGTATTACCACTGCAAAGGCCATTCAGAGTTTCTCGCTACAGGTAAGAAAAACGCTTATTTTCATTTCAATCAAATTCAAATTCTGACATAAATTATGTGACATCGGAAAGGACATGAAGGCCACAAAAACTCATCAGCCATTCTACGCACGCATCCTCGTGCAGGAAAATATTACAGCCTCACTGCCAACAGGTTATACGACATGATTCTTCTCCAAATCAGACTCGAATAAATGACTTCTCGGGAGTAAGTAAACAGAAAATGTGTGTGACTTTAATACTTATTCAGATGTTCAAGTTTCTGAAAACACTTTTTTTTTTTCTTTTTTTTTTTTATGTGCAGTCTTAAGTACTAGAGGAAAAGAAACTCCCTCACCGCTCACCCACTGTCGTATTCCTGCTCTTATCCAGTCCTACTGCACCCTCTGCAGTTGAAAACCAGGCAAATCAAACAAGATCAAACTGGTTTCTCTGCAACCGTGCACTTGTGAGGGCAGCTTGCAAGCTCTGCAAAAGATACAGGTTCATTCTTTCATTTTATTTTGAAAGGGACAATATTCTCAATAATTGAAGAATATGAATGTAGGACCACGGACTAATTTGCTGCCCACTGGTAGGCTTTTGAAGCAACGCAGACAAAGATAAAACAAAGTCAAGCATTACAGTCATTAACAGGAGCAATAATGATTAAAACAGGATAAATTAGAACAACAAATTCAAACAACAGTTTATAACAAAGCCGGAGTTTTGCCTTGATAATAAACACATTCAAAAATGTCAATGCTTTTATTTCTGATGTGTTCAAAACCCTTTAACTTGTGCTCAATTGTTTTAAATAGAGCTCTGCGTTGGCACACTTTGGAACACACTTTTTTTTTTTTTAAAAGGTATATAAGCCAACATATAAATTAAGTAAAATGTAATAATTATTTTGAAATTTACTTCCTTCGTTACATCGGTGTAGACATGACTAGCACAGGTTAGCTGTCGTGCCAAAATAAATATGTGATTTATAGCCGGTGTCGTTTTTTGGCATTCTGTCACCGTTCAGCAGTATAAAGTCAGCTGTGCAGCCCGTCCCACTTCTCCATTATAATGTGAGTCATTCACTTGACTTTGTTTTCTTTCCACAAGGTTAATACTTTTAACATTTCCATGAGCCACTCAGGGAATCCAAGAGAGCATCCTGCCACACCGAAGTGTTTTTCTTCTTATCCACAAAGTAATTTAGACTGTGCTATTGATAGACTGTGGGACACACAGACAAAAAAAAAAATGTAGATCCTGAATCTTTTACCGCAGTAACTAATATTGAAAAGAAAACATGGCAGCAAGGTGAAATATCGCTTTGGAGGAAAGTTCACAGACGAGCATTTTGAAAAATGCTTTCACTTTCTTCTTTTCAAAACTTGTTTTGTTCTCGGGCAGACAGCAGAGGGAACATATCGACGAAGTCTGCGTCTGAGTGCAGCCGGCTGTTCGAGTTAAAGTCAGTGCTCATTAATGCATCTGATTACGCTTCAGGCAAAGGCCGAGCGGCAAAAAAAAAGCCGCGCACACATACAGAGCGTCTTTGTGGGGACACAGATCAATACAAATGCATTTCAAAAGGGGAAAGAAGAAGATATGCGAGGGAGAGGAATCCGCTGTTAACATAGACCAGATGATGAGAATGTAAACAATAATAATAATGAGAAGAAGTGTATAAATCACAGTTTATTTGCTTACAATAAATAAGCCTCTTAGCTTCTTCAAAATGAGTCTACAACTATTAATTATTTATAGTGTTTTATTGTTTCTACTATTGATCAATTAACAATTTCAGTCACCAGTGTGTCTGTTCTTCAGATGATTTGTGCTGATCATTTTGTCAGCTGCTGTTTTCCAACAACAAGTTCGACATAATTATTGGGTTAATCGTTGAGTTTATGGAAACCATGTTACTGATGAAAATGCAGCATTTTTATCTTTGAGGTCTGAAAAAAAAGCCAAAGCTAAGTTTTGAAAAGGTTTTAAATTTTCCATTGTTTATGTCAGAGTTGTTGAATATCCCAGTAAAACAAGGACTCGGGAAATAAAAGATAAAATCAAGGAGAAAATGTGTTGACTTAGGTGGCCGTAGGCAGTGTTGAGAGGGTTACTTTTAAAATGTATTCCACTAAAGATTACAAAATACATTTCGGGGCATTTATTCTGTAATGTATTCCGTTACATTACTCAATGAGAGTAATGTATTCTGAATACTTTGGATTACTTAATATATTGTCGTGCTTTTCACAACTACATGAATGTACTATTGCTGTGTGATTTATTACTATTACTGAAGGCAACTTGCCATACCGATACCAACTAGATTTTTACATTTTGATATACAATGAGTAACAGTAGGCGAACATTAGGTAAGGCTGCACTTTTTGCAGTGATCTCGTATAGAAAACTATTCCGCTCTTCTCCGCGCTCCGGGACCTCTGGCTAACATGTCGGGTTCCGTGTCGGGCTCGTAGCCCAAAACCAGCTTTACTCTGTTGTCTGGGTCAACTCTGTTAGCGAAAGACAGAGAGAGGCTCCTCCAAGGCTGCTCCAACAGAACTTTATTGTTTTGGAGGAAAACACAAACACAGTGTACAGTTGAGTCTTAACTATTTAACTTACTACTGGGCTTGTCAGGCACTCTTTTTAGCTGCAGTGGTTGTTATTATATCT
>VUQR01000654.1:0-16581 GCA_015108515.1 Hemichromis elongatus | reverse complement strand
AACCCGACTGCGTCTGTCACGTTAAATTAGGACCCATGGCAAACATAAACTAAATAAATTGTTCTGTCTATTAAAATGTGCTCCTCCAGGACCCCAGTTAATTGGTATTTTAAAAAATAATAAATTAAAAATGTAACAAAAAAAAAACTGTGATATGAAGTCATGGGGAACAAATTGACTGACAAACTAATGAAAAATTGGGTTAATAGAGAAAAAAACGCAAAAAAATAAAAAACACCCGGGAAATGTGACTATACCTCTGGGTTTAGCCTGATCGGTACTATCGGGGTTAACCTTGTCTGCAATCTATTTACATTAGGTCTCAAAATGTTCATATTTAAAAATAAATGTCCTTATATTCATTTTCTTTCTTTCTTTCTAGTGTTTCACTGTCACAGTCACAGATCTGTGGGACAAGGATCACCCTGCTGATTCAGCTGGTGGGTCTTAGCATCTCCCCAAAGTAGCAGTTGGTCAGCCCTTAAAACAGTCCATTACAGTGCAACGTCACACTGAGCTGCCAAACTTCGGTGCCCAAGTGTGACTGTCACAACAACACTGAACCAACAGTATAATTTTCTATTTTCTTTCTTTCCCTATCCTTATATGTTCTGTGCCGTAATTAACAGTAGCTACGGAGACCTCATGCTGTTCTTGTTTGTCTTTCTGTCGGTCAGAAGAAAACACATTTCGGGGTTTTTTTTTTCAAATAAAACACAGTTTGAGTGCAATCAGACTACACGTCCATCTGCACTTAAATGCTCTCAATGGGACATAGTCTGTTCGTTATTGCAATGTGTTTTTGGCAATATTTACTCATTTTGGCTTTGATCATCAAGTCATTATACAATATGTGTACGATCCTCGTCATTCACAGCTAACAATGTGTTTACTCTACTACACCATGCAGCAGTGGTTCTCAGTTTGTAGCCATTGAACTGAGTCTAGAGCTTTGATTGCTTTCTAAGCAAGAGCAATGCTTTCAACAGGCCAAAAAAAAAAAAACAGAGAGGTCTTATAATTATGACTTCCAAGTCTCACAATTACGACTTGCTGTCACTACATGAGAAAACTTCTCCTTAGTATAAATTGTTGTGGTATTCTACACCTTGAGTGAAAATCAATCAGATGCTCTGGTGCTGCTGTTGTGTACACGTACTGTCACATGTGAGTTAAAGCTCTGGCTGTCATTGTTTACTTATTAGACATTAAACGTGACACACAGCAACCAAAAAACAAATTAGTATGACAACCGTGGGCTTCCAAAGTGACTGAGAGGGTTCGAGCAGAAAGCTTGGCATGTAGGGTCCTTTGTTAATTTAAAGCTAAGGGATGTTTTCTGGATATATGAAACTTCTGAAGTACTTTTTGATTTTTTTCTGATAGCTTATCAAATAAAAAATAGAATTAAGTGTAACAAAGTCCTGTTGTATTAGCAATATAAAGTTTAGTAGAATTAAACTGATAAAAAACTATATGCCAGCTCTTCTTCTGATTATAGAGATGTCTAAAATAAATAAATAGAACTGGATTAATAATAATAATCATAAAATAAACAGTTATAAATAAACTCCTGAACACAACAGTAAAGATTAATAAGCTAGATTTAATGTCACGTTAGCTCGTTAGCGGCAACATGAAAATGTACTAGGGCAGCGGTCCCCAACCCCCGGGCCAAAAATGGTTGGGGACCTCTGTACTAGGTCATATCTAATCATAGAAAGATCATTTAGAACCAGCAACTCTCTCGATGGTTCAAATACAATGAACCATTGCTACAAACACCGGTATAACTTGACAGGTCATATGGTTCCATCCATCCATCCTCTTCTGTTTATCATTTCCAGTATTGGTACTGATTTGCTGGTTTTGAGTGCTTTAATCACTTTTGGGAAGCTGTCAGCTGGCTATGATCGCAAAAGGTAGCGTTCTGCATCCAGTGATTCATATTTCAGTGCATTAGCATCTAATATCATTGACTGTTTCACTAGTTATGCCCTGGTGCAATGCATAGTCATCTGCCATTGAAAAATCAGTGGCCAGAGACTGTGTGGATACAGGCTGTCCAGATAGTAATGGATGTATAAATCATAAATCAGAGCCAAAACAAAATGTCCTTTTCTTAGGTCTCCAACTGCACTGACCAGTCCACTTTTAAGGGATAAAAAATAATTATAGTTTTAACAAAACAAAATATCAACAGAATACTCAATACTCATTTGCAACTCCCCTATGTGTGACATTACAGAAACCTTTGCCTCTCTTGCTATCTCTTAAATTGTTTTTAAAATTACAGGTTTTAAAGGCCTAACAACTTCAATTCCTTCAATTCTCTGCACAAATGTAAATAAAAACAGAATCCAGTGGTCTTTAAATGCCATAAACCCATTTTTTCCCCAGTATAACATAAAATTTGTTATGTAATTAAGAAAAAAAAGGTAATTTTGAATTTGATGGCAGCAATACGTCACAAAATAGCCGGGATAGTTTGGAACGTTTACCATTATGTAGCATCATCTCTTCTTGTAATAAAAGTCTAAAAGGAGTTTTTTTTTTAACATGATAGCGCTTTAACCTGCATTTGTAGAAGACATGGTAAACTGTGTTCAAATATACTGATTCCTGGGATTGCTCTGATTGCATGTGTTCATGCCTATTTTATAAGAAAGAGCCATGTAAGGGCCCCAAACTCACATTATCCATTGCCAATTTTTATTCTTGTCCTTGTGCACAGAGATTTCTCCAGATTCTCTGAATCTTTTGATGATATTGGGTGCTATTGTTGATGAGATACTCAAAGTCTTAAGAAACATTAGCTTGAAATTGCAGAAACATTTTTTTTTTTGCAAACTGGCTAACGTCTGCTGCTTATTTCTGAGAGTCTCTGTCTCAGATGCTCTTTTTATACTAAATCATGTTACTGACCAATCGCCAATTAACCCAATTAGTTGCAAAATGTTCTTCCAGCTGTTTCCTTTTTAGCCGTTTGTTGCTCTTTTGTTGCTTCGATCAAAGTCAAAATGAGTTAATATTAACATCTGATTTATCTTGTAAAACATGTGTTTATGACATTTTCAAAATGGTATGTCCTGTTTTTTTTTTACACTTGACAAAGCATCCCAACTTTGTTCGAATTTCTACAGTTTTACAAGAAAATTGTATATTACTTTAAAGGTATCGTGGCTACAGAGAAAAATTGATTTTTTTTATTGATTCAATTTATTGATTGATCTCAATTTATTGAGAATTTGAGAATATCTTCTATCAGGACATGTTTACCACATACAAAAAATCATTGATCATCACATGCACACAGACACACAAAATGCTGCATAAGTATTCCTTGCAATCCAGCTTTCACGTGCTTTCCTCCTATTTTGAGTAGAATTCTAACCTCCACAGTCAGTCTGGAGATGCTGTATGAAGTCACGTGTTTCCCTGATGGCCTGACCTCCTTCTTTTTACCTGACAGTGAGCCACATGCCATGGATTGTGTAATGCATCTGGATGTTGGTCCTGGCTAACGTTATACAGGACTAAGAGTCAGATTGTGGTATATATTCATAGCCCTTTATTTGCAGGGAAACACGTAGGATATTTCACTCTGCATAATCATTCAGTGTGTCCAATGTTTCTTTCGCCAGTTTCACAGTCCAATTTCTCTGCTTATATGCAGGCGCAATAGCTGCATTTGCCTTCTTTGACTTGGTCCGTTGATATGTTTTCAGTTTGTGTTTGGAACAGGAGCATTCAGTAGTAGCCAAGGTAACAAGATAACATTTTATTTATCTCTTTTCTGCTTAGTCATTTGGCATCTAAATACTAAATACAGCACATAAGGTCATTACAGCTGAACTACCATAAGTAGTAACACATTTTTGGAACGATCTGAATTTAATCAAAATTCACGGCGACGTTTTTAATGACCGAAATCGTCCTCTGCGTTAGGTATTCAAGCTGAGTCAGAGGGGCTGAACAATTTGAGCCTCAGTCACAACAATAAGGTTTAAGCAATCCTTTGTTCCAGCTGCTATTAATGTGTTTAGCAGCTGGCAGTAAATGAGTGCCATGTGTGATCGTATTACTTATTACTGCCTCGTGTTTTACTGTTACATATTTGATGTATTCATATAATGCAGATTTAATTTACACAGCTGATTTCTCGTGTGTGTGTAATTGTGTGTCTGCAAGTGGAAGTCATTTGTACAGCTGTTCTAATTTCTCTTTGTATGTGTGTCTTGTTGTTGATGATATTTGGGGTTGTGAAAAAGGAAATCAAAGCAAGTGGAAGACAGAGTTTCTTTGTAATAGTGGCTGTCAGACTGTTTTTTCCCCCCATGCCGAGTCACTTTTTATTGTTTTAATGCATGTTAACAGTGAGTAGAAAGCTCTCCCGCCTTTGGCTTTCAGCTGTGGAGGAAGACAAGCCCCTGAAATTTATGGAATTTTCCAGATTCCCAAGACATCATACAGTAAAAATAGCAGCTGTCACATGCATGTTTTCAGATGTAGTTTCTTCTTCTGTTCAATCTCCATTTACATATATAAACTGCTATATATAGAGAGACAGGGGGCAGTTGGAATAAATCTGTGTGAATAAAGATGTAAAAGTTAGAAAGGAATTTTTTTTTTCATTTAAAGGGGTCTTTGTCCTATTTGTGCCACTTGAATAAAAAGTAATGCCAAGGCTATTCAGTTGTGAGCACCACTATGATAAGGCCAAATTGGGGCACTGCTATTTGAATGTTACATTTGAATTTAGAAACAGCTGGAAAGAATTTCTTTACATCTCGCACAATTTTCTACTTCAAGGATGAACATGTTTGAATTTGGTGGTAAAGATCAAAAACACTGTGACCTCACTAAACATGCTTTGGGTCGTACCCCAAGAACTCATTTACTTATTTCACAGAAATGTCTAACAGCATAAAATAAAATGATAAAGTGATAACATTAAAAGGGTTCAAAGGTCAAGTCTTTACAATTATGACTGTAGCTGGACGTTAGCGTGACTGCTTGGTGGAGACAATGTATCAAAGTTTAAAGACTGTATTGCTTTTTTTTTCACATTTTCATTATGATGCTGACAAGTTTTCAAAAGAGAGAGGTTATTTACCTCTTAGGATAAAGCGTGCAGGCATCAGATGTTTTATGATGTCACTGCTTTTATTGATTAGTCTATATTTATTAAAGCAAAGCTTTACGAGTGAAGACATTGTAGTTATTGTTGGGATTATTAAGTCTGAAAATTGAAACATAGTTAAAGAGCATCAATCATGGCTTTGGAAGACAGACAGACAGCCTTGCTCCAAAACAACCCCTAATTACATAAAACGTATTCATTGTATCTGAATTGAAAGACATACCTTTGTCTCTAGTCCATCCTACTCTGGCTTGAATGCAATCACATTTGGAGTGAAAATAGGTTTAACGTTAAGTTCTCAGCATGTGAAATGTCACTGAGGCATTATTGTCAGCTGTCACAAATTTGATTTGAAGCAACTGAGCCCACATTGATAGTGTGAGTCCACCGTGTGAAACTAGAAAAATGAGAACCGGGAAGTTTCTCCTCTGATCAGTGTTCTGCTGGTCGATAAATGTATGTCAAGAAAGTGAAGTGAAGCCCAGCAAGAGAGCCGGTGACAGCTGCC
The DNA here is from genome assembly GCA_015108515.1 of Hemichromis elongatus. Taxonomy (NCBI): domain Eukaryota; kingdom Metazoa; phylum Chordata; class Actinopteri; order Cichliformes; family Cichlidae; genus Hemichromis; species Hemichromis elongatus. The sequence goes on along the minus strand of VUQR01000654.1, from coordinate 10,930 downwards.
AGTTAGCTGTAACTCAAGTTTGAAAGACACGCTCAACGTATGGCTCAGATCTCCATTTAGCTCAGCGTGATCCTAAAAATAAAAAGTTATTGTTATCATTAACTGATTCTTTGAGATGGATTGTCATATTTTATAATATGCTTTTTTTTCAATAATGTCTGAGCAATTTGAACAACAGAAAATGATTACAGCACACGTTCCTCTTTGTTGTTTCTCGGTCCACGTTTGAAGGAGAAGCCAATTATTTTAAACCTCTTGTCACATACAATCCCTCAGCTCTGCTGTCTAAAACAGAATCAGCCAGTCCACAGCAATCCTCAGTGAAATCACTGCAGCATAATTGCCCTGTTCTGTTGGTTACAATAGTTGGCTGATCTTTATTGTCCCCGCTAGCTGTGTGGCTAGAATGCCAGCTCCTTGTTTATTATTCAAGCTAGCGGGACTAGCTCAAACATAAATAGATAAACGGGTGATTTTCTGTACAACTGCTGACCTGCTTTTCACTTGCCTAGGCCTCTTCCTGCCATTTCTCAAATTGTTGTTCAGTTCTTGTCCAGCGCATAGACTAGGTAATTGGCTGAAGATCATTCTTCAGCCTTCTATTCTTGTAATTGCACTTTTCTGGCTTGAACATGCAAGCATTGATTTTTTTTTTTTTTTAACCTGCGTGTAGCTTCTTCCAATAGGTGTTCTGAGAAATATCTGCAGCAAGTATAGCGGCCACGTACAAAAAGAGAAATCTCCAGCTCTTCCTGCTGCAACTGAAGAAATGTTAGGGTATTAAAGAGTTTAGCTCCCCTAAACTCGGCACGAAAAGCAAACTCCAAATTGTGAAGCAAAGAGGTGATTAAAGAAAATGTTGAAACAAAACACACCTATTCAACATCTTAAGAAACTGCGTAATTGGGGTCAACTTTCTGTGTGACATGTAGTAGTAAATCAGATTACCTGCGCGGCATCAATTAGGGAGATTCCTGACATCATCCGCAGCTAGTCCTTGAACTTCTACTTTGGAAATACTCGAGAAATACTAGGATCATCTTTGAAGCAATTTGCCTTTTAATTCATACATATTCAATTAGAAAAACATGATGAATATTTTTCCAGAAGATGAGCAAACCGGATTTTAATACCAACAATTGGCACGGTTCTCCTCTTAAATTGTCACGATTGTTTGTTCCCAATAAAAGATCGTCAGACAGCAAGGATACTCTCTAAAGACTGTAATTTTGGGAGCTTAACCTACGTTGCCATTACTTTCGACTGAACGAGGATAAGCATTTTGTTCCCCGTTCTTAAAGAGTGAGAGGATCTTTTTGTGGCGATGGCGAATGACTGCAATCCATCACCATGCGAGTTCTGCATTAAAAGAGTCTGAAACAACAACTCTGTCCTCCAAAAGAAACGATTGATTTTTTTTCTTTAGAGACCTGCCAGCGTTGGATATTTCTAATTGTGCATTTAACCCCCCCCCTCTTATTTTTTCGCACTGCGGACCTTTGATTTCATAACAGATTTTCTATGCAAACCCTTTTAGTTTTTTTCAAAAGCGAAGAAAAATAGAGTGTGAAGAAATGACTCATCATCATATCAAACTATAAACCGCCCGGAGCCTGTCTGCATGCCGTACCACATTTTTAGTAGTTATATTGAGATATTACAGACAAGTCAGCAGCTATTTTATTGTTTTTTTTAGTTATTCCCAAAACACATTCCTAATAGAATATATATATATTTTAAAAAAAGACACAGGAGAACATTACAAACAAAAGATGAATGCCTGAGAACAAAGTGAATCGATCTCTAAAGTCCATATCCACCATACATACACAGACACACACACACGTACACAAAATCCCTCACTCTCAAACACACACCTACACATGCACGCCCCAACACAAGCTCCCCGTACCATCACAGTCGAGCGGTTTGGCAGAGCGACAGCAGCAGCGGCGGTGTGGAGCTGTGTGCTGTTCTCTGTGCACTCACCTTTCACCTCCTGCCATTTTAGCCTCAGTGATTCCATCAGTGCACCTGAATACAGATGCCGACTTGAGCCCCGTGCTTTGGTCTCACCTGACGCACGTGGACACCAGTGGAACAAACGTAGCAGACAAAGTATAACCGGTAGGAAAGGGGGCAACAACAATAGAAAATCACATACAAGGCGATATGACAGCCAGAGAGACAGGATGCTGGTGTTGTTTGCCGCATCTTGACATTATTCGTTTTCCGCCTGTTTCACCTCATGTCACTCTGCTTTTTCTTTTTCTTCCACCTCTCTGTCCTATTTTTTCTCTGTGACCACTTTCGCTCCCTTTTTTTGTGCACATATCTTCTCTTTTGCATGCAACTGTGTGTTGTGTTATACCATCAGGGCGGTCTCGGTGTTATCTGGTCACTGTTTGGATCAAGCATTACTTTTTTGTCCTTTTCTAGTATGAACGGAAATGATACTTCCAAGGAAAGCATTCCTTCGATCTGAGACATGGAAATTAATTTGAACACCTCAATCATACATTAAACTTGGAAAACATGCAATTTTTTAGCACCACACAAGATTTGTCACCCGATTGAAGCATTACACATTTTCTCCAGTCATGATGAAATCAAATTAGCATTGATATGCTCTTTGAAGTGTTAGGAAACGTATAGTCTGTAACTTCAAAAAAAGAGGCACCGCTTATGAATCTGTAGTACAAACAGGAACTGCTATACATTTAAATGAAGAATACTCAGTAAGGGTTCCTCTTGAATGTGTCACTAGTCCAGATTTGTTATGCAGTGCACTGTTGAGTTGACTGTGACAAAGAGGGTCCATCTGAAACATGTGCGCTTTCGTCTCCTAACCCCCCCCGATGTCCTCGCTACCGACTGCTCTTTCTTTCTGTCCGTCTCTCAGGAACGATTGGTATTCCTCCTTACCTCCTCACCAACAGCAAACATCACTCTCATCAAAGGCCCTCGTCTTTGATCAGGTCTTCAAAGAACTGTGTCATCAAAGTCTATCAGGTTAGATATTAACTGAGAAAGGCTAGAGAGAGTGGGAGAGATTGCTTGTAATGCCTCTGAGTTATGGCACAAATGTATGCAGTAACAGGTCACTAATTACTAATTACTGCCATGGCACACACACCAAAGCAGAACATTTCTGTTGGATGGTGAGAGAGAAGGGGTGATTTTGGGTTAAGGTGCAAATGAGACAGGCATCACGGCGGAGCCCTTTAGCTTGGTTGACAGCGCGCAAATGGACGCGAGGACAGCAGAGCACACGTGAATACTTACCTGTTAATCCTAAAAACAACCAGTCTTTCATGGTGATAGGACTCATGTGACATCATTACTCTTCAGAACAAAGATGGCAGATATTGCAATCTGTGTCGGTGATGTGGACGAAGCAGAAGATTTGCTCAGAGAGGGAGAGAGGACAGCTGAGAGAAATGATCTCCATAGATAAATGCCTGCATCACTAAGCGACTCCCTCCCCAACTTTGCTCACTTTAAAAGAGACAAATTCTCATGTAATGTATCCATAGCAGCACACTGCATTACTCCTGTTCCCCAGTGCTGAAATATGAGTGCTATGTCACCTAAGGCTGCCAAGCTAACCGTTTGCCTAATATAGGAGGGAGCAACGCAGCAAAAGAGAGAGAAAGGGAACACTAAATGTCCTGATGGAAAGAGAGAGAAAGAGCGTTAGAGGCTCCCAAGGAATAGTGCCATCTGCATGTGAATGAGTCTCACCCGGGGAGATCTCTTTTGGAGAAATTAATGATCTCGGGAAGGCAGAACTGAGAATGTGTGCTCCATGGAAAAAGGAACGAGTCTCGTGTCAACCAGGTCTCTTCCTTTGCTCTTTGTACTCAGTCAGATATTAAACGTCCATGAGCTTCCTCTGGCAATCCCGCGCATATCCGCTTGTTTAAATATCATTATTACAGGGGGACTGCGAGGCGCTTGGTGAAAGGGTCATAATCAGCGAACAAGAAAGGGGGATTATATTAAAAAGGGGGAGTGAGTTCTAGACGTGGAGCTAGTTAAAAAAATAAATAAAACGAGAGCGCGAGGCATGTCTCAATAGCATTGACATCCAGCTGAGGGCTATGTACCTGGGCGGTGAGATGTGAGAATTCAAAAAGCAGGAACAGGCTAATGAAGGATAATCAGCTCCGCATTGTGGAGACCTCTATTTCTTACCCTGTCCCTCATTATTTCTTTTGTAGACACGTCAGTGTACTGCGTGGCGGGCCTACATCAGAATTGTGCCTTACTGGTAAGCACCTCACTCAAATTAAAGCCTTGCTTCTTTGCAGAGACCCAAAGTTTTCACTTTAAAGACTCGGACGTATGTAATAGAAGTCACCCTTGACCAAAATAATACTGGTGCCATTTACAGTATGTTATTCAGCCTAAATATTCACTTTAGTCTCTTGTTACTAGTAAAAAAATTTATTGCAGCAGCAGTTTTCTATAAATTTCTCCTAGCCTTGATTCACAGGCAGGGAATGGCACAGCCTCCCTGACAGTAACTCTTACAGTTTAGTGCTCGCATTTGGCTGTTTACAAAGTCTAATAAGCGTGTCCCGGTGGCACGCCATGCTTCTGCAGAGGAGGAGATTGCATTTTAGCTCCATTGTGTGGCTTGTGGTCCCCTCATCAGATCTGACAGGCAGTATGACAAGTCCTATCTGCCAGCTAGCTGATAAGTGCAGCTCGAGCTACGCTTAGGTCTGCCTCAATCCAATCATATGACAGTCCCAGTGAATGGCGTTCACTCGCTGCAGCTGGGCAGGGCTATCCTGGCTCAGTCGCTAACGCTGTAGCATTTTAAACCATGGGTGGAAAGCTAGCCATGCAGAATTACAGTGTACTGTGTTAGATATGCTGTTTCAGCTCGAGTTGTGCTGAAGCTGATTTGGTTCTAATGGTGGCTACAGTATATTACATAGAGCATTGAAGGAAAGCTTGTGCATTAAGCTTCAATTTTTTTTTGTCTTTGACAAGGGAAATCGTTGATCCCCATAGCATATTTTAATGCTTTGTTCCCCCCCCCGACAAACTCAGTCAACTGCATCACTGGAGTCACGTTTATGCATTAATTTGAAAGGATCTCGTCTGTTGGTTTCTTTTTTAGACTTCTAATGTTTAAGAGGCAAAAAAAAGAGAACACGACTCACAATGTCCCGATGTTATGCAACAACCCTGACTGAACTGCAATTTTCAAACTGCCTCTGATCCAAAAGAAACTTCAAAGTGAGTTACAGTTTTACAGCAATTGTGGAGAGTTAATCCAAGCCATCAGTCTTATTCCTTCATGTTAGAAGGTTACACAAATCCAGTTGTGCATACAAAGCTTTTCAAGTAAAGCACTGATAAAACTAGAGCATTTTTTTGGATTGCTTTTGTTGTAAAAGCAATATCAACATCAAACAATCAAATGTGCATTATATAAGGAGATAGTTTCATAAGGTAGTCTTTCTAAAACTATGCGATCCGAAAGAAAAATGTGGAAAAAAAGCACAACAAATTGTAAAGGCAGGACAAGTTGGAGTGAACACAATTTGGGAAAAATTCAAAAGCACTCAAAAGCAAATAGAGAAATCACACTCGCAAGCTGACAGTCTTTCTATCTTTTAAGTGTCCCATTTCACTTCACCCTTCATGGTCACTGCTGTCTTACCGACATACTTGTAGCTTGTGATGCCGGGTTCACCTGTGAGTGGGCAATGATGAAAATGTGCCTCCAGTCAGAACCAACTGAGAAAACGAAGCTTTTACAAGACATGGCAACCATAATAATTACTCTAAACCAAATCTTTCTCTAAATCTAACCTTGTAGTTGTTTTTTTTTCCCAAACAAACATCATTTTAGTGCCTAAATCTAACCTTTTTATTGTGTGTTAGTGCCTAAAAAGACAAAATCTTTTTAAAAAATTGATAACATATTTAAAAATGGTACATATGCTGTAATGGTATCTGCAATATGTAAGTTTAGCTTTAGCTTTAGCTTTAGGTGTGGGGTAGGAAACGAATCACAGCTCCAACCTCCAAATGCAGTGTTTTTTATTTATTTACTTATTTTGCCTTTTAAACTTAAAATCAAAAAGAGACATCTGTGTAATCAGTACATATGAAAGTACATACTGCTGAAAGATGGTGTTAAACATGTAATCATGCCATAAAAATATAGAAGTTAACCAAAAAAAACACAATATTATTGTAATGAAAATATAAAGTTAAGTGCCAAATAATTATAAATAGTTAAGTAGGTGTCATTGTGGAGCCCCTGTACCACTCTGGTAGACAGCACTGTATTATTTTTCGCTTGTTGTGGCTTGCTTGATAGAAATAAATAAATAAAAATAACAGGTCCACTTAATCATAAAAGATTTAACTAACTTTTAAATCAAGATATGGAGGAATATCGTTAAAAGCCAAATGAAAATCGATACAAGGCAGTGTGGCATTTGCTGAAGTCCCTCAAAACAAAAAGCATTATTATAGAAATGGCAAAATGAGTTGTGATTTCGTGCGTGGACGCTTTGTGTGCCAGTAGAGAGCCTAAGCCAGGTCACTGTGAGCAGATATCCTTAAAACGATCTCGCTCCATCGTTTTGCTAACATGTAGAGCTGGAGAATATTGATCTAAAATGTAACAAATTCCAGACTTTTAAGCCTTTTTTGCTTCGTCCATTTTTATCACTTCTCTTACTTTAAATTTCATTTTTTAAATCTGGTGGATTGTTTGAGTATGCTTTAGCAACTTTAAGTGTAGAGTGAATGGTGTAGTGTGGGGAGAAAGTGCTTCTTCTCAGCTCTTCTGTAGCATCACTAGACAACACATTTAGTGTCTTGCTTACTGGTTTGCTGAATTTAAAGACTGACTGTTAAGTAGGAAGCAGCCGGATTATTAATTATAATTAAAGTTTCCAAGAGCTGGCTAAGCTCGAGCTTAAGATAACATCTGGATTTGTCAGGGATGTTGTTGTTCGTTGTGTTACACTTTATTGGCCAGAGGGTTCTTTAGTGAAGAATGGTTAAAAATCCCATCAGTCGTTATAGCTGCATTCATCTTATCTCATAAATGCAAGTACTAACACTCAGTAAGTGGTTATCTCTTGTTTTGTAAACAATGATCTTAACATTAATTTAAAGTTGTGACTGATTTTTATATTATTTTTGGTAAAGAGCTATTTCAAATTTGAGGGTAGCGCGGCGGTGGCTTTGAAAAAAGACTGCGACCCTGGATGTTGTTTTTGTGTCTGCTTTCACTTTCTCGATTTTGCTTTTATTCATTTACTGTAATGTAAATTGGATGTTTGGATTAAATTTAGGGAAAGTCAATTGTTTGAATTAATATATACAATAATTGGGAGTGAGACCAAGGTATGCACAAGGGCCTGGTGATGTCATCATAAAGTAATCGTGAATTATTCTTATAAGCTATGATATTAAACACGATCAGTCCCAAACTGCACTATTTACATGGTATGTTATTGCAACATTGCAGCATAAGCTGTAATGTGACATCAATGCAAAGCCACATTTTTGTAAAAACCAACAACTACGACTTCTATTCACTTAAACCTGTGCACATTTCATCTGTTGCCCAACCCTACGCCTACTAAAGATCCGAGCCCAGTGCACCAATCTGTAACAGACAAAGCAAACAACAAAAGGCAGAGTCAACAAAAACAAATAAAACGCGAAAAGATTTCTTCTTCAGGTTTCTTTGAGGAGTTCAAATAATTTTAGTCAACAGAAGTTTCCGTGTAAAGCAGACATTTGTTATACTCTCTGTGCTCCGTTTGTGTCTCTATAAGTATGGTGCATTTCTGGCCCAGCAATCCTCAGTCAGTCATGCCGACAATAGGGCTTCATGGAGGACCAAGCCAAGTCCAATTAACAAAGCCTGTTACCATCTTCTGTTGAAAAGAGCCACATACTGGGTTTTCATTTGGGAATATAACAGCAGAGATGTAATGTGCACTGACAAATGGTGTTTTTGACTTCCCCTCTGTTTTGGAGAGAAAGGGAGGTGATAGAAAAGAGAACTGGCAAATTCCACCGTAGTGTTAGTGCTCACATTTTGCTCCCTCCTGCCGAATCAGCTCCCCACGCATTATAGTTACACGTGTTAGACTAATATTGCAGCGCTTTCTGTAAATTCACAATCAGTGTAGAATCAGCACACTTACACAACCTTCTTTTTCTCCCCCCGCGCACCGCATCATAAAAAATAGAACATTTTCTAAGCAGGCAACTGAAAAACAAAGAAAGTGAAAACAATGGGGGACAAGTTGACAATGTTAATGCAATGAACACGGAGCCTGTATTTTAAAAGAGCGCCAGTCTGTCAAACACAGGGTACTTAGATTGACACAATCCCCCAATTTAAGCTCCTGTAGCTCCTTCTGAAGCTTCAAACTATCACATAATCTTTACCAATAAGATAACAATGCCTCGAAAGACACCCCCCCCCCCCCAAAAAAAATTTAAAATAAAAATTAAAAAAAACTCATGATTAACTTTCCTTTTTTGTGTGTGTTCCACAACATCTCACTGTCTCTATAATGAGAACTGCTGTTTAATGGGACCGGTATAAACGTGAGTATGTATTTATTAAAAAGAAAACAATTTATAAAGGGTTCCAAGATTGTTTTTTCACTCTTTGTGAAAGCTTATGGTCGGCTGGGAAATTGTACCAGTCGAGGCAGTGGGTTTGTGCACTGTGTGGTTTGGCAGCCAGTCATTCATATGCCTTCTCAGAGTTTAGCAGTTTAACACCAAGCCTGTTAAAATGCCCCAGCAGCTGTCAATCTGGCTGCTATCCTGGCCTTGTTAGAACCTAGATATTGAGAGGGAAGGACTGCAGTCTCTGATATATAATATGCTGCCTGTATACTGTCGAGTATGCAGTTATACAAGTTAGAATAACAACCCTCTTAATAGGAGGCATGCTACATACCATGTGCATCTCTTTGAGGGCAGATTTATCAAACAAGTGAAGTAGTCAATTGGTCAGAGGGTTAAGTGCGGATAAATGAAGGAGGCCAAAGAGAGATTACTTAAAATTCATGTCATGAAGGCTGAAACACAGGAGACTTGGAGGGAAAGACTCTCGGCTTGCAGTGGGAGCTAGCTGCAGGGTCTCTAATAAAGATTGGAGCCTATGGAGGCCTTCCAGGTCAAAAAGCCACATGGATCAAAGACACACAGACTGCATTCCCACTGGCAAGTCCACAGGTGGTACAAACTAGGAAACACAGTCTAGAAGTCGGAATTGTAGGGCTGAGGACTCCCTACAAATTCCCTTTAATCCTAGGCCTGGTCAGGCTAACAGCAGTGTCTCTGCTTGAAGGGCAGGGTGGACACTCTTCTCACAAGGGTCAAGCTTCCTGCTGCCTGCCCTAGGACCGTCCTCATGAAAAAAATACCTTTTTTTTTTTTTTTTTGCAGAAGCACGGAGATTTTCCCACCTTCGTATCTTCTTCACAGCTGGAGAACTCTCCGGGTGATGTTTCCATGAACCTTACAACTAAGTGCACTAAAACTAAGTAAAATCACAAAGCACTTATTTTTCCATATGTTGTTTTCATATTTACATCTTCGCCCTTGTGCTTTACAGCTCATTCCTTTGTGTTGTTTCTGTACGTATTCTGTGTTATTTTGCCAAGTACAAACATTTAAATGTAGGACAGAGATGAAAGTCTGTTCTTTGCACTGTTGTGCCCTGTTATCAGCGTTAATTACTTTGTTTATTAGAACTCCTTCTAGTGTGCTATTTTAACGCAGGGGCTTGTTAGACACTTATCAAGACTTCACATATAAATTGCATTAAATTAGCAAGAAATGGTCCAGCGATGTATGCAACTCTAAAAAAAAAAAAAAATAGTCAGATTAGGGCTTTACAATCAAGGAAACTCTTTGATTAAATATTAACAATATAGCCACAAATCTACAATTCATATAACAATCAAAAGAAAACTTTAGTTTTAAGTCCATGCTTTGATTTTTACATACAGTCGTCTCTACATTACAATAATAGCATTTCTATGAAATCATAAGAATTTGGAGAATAACTTTCTCTGTGTTTACATAATAAAATGTGCATAAAGTCTCTTAGTCAGCCTAATTATGGCTTCTTTGACTTACTTTTACCTCATATTCATAGCTCCAAAGAACAGTTACCAAATGAAAGTTCAACATCGGAAATCATCTACAGGTGAGGGTATCAATCAAAGGCTATGGATAAAAAAAAAGCTGTAAATAATTCTTGGTCATTAAATAGAAAAGGTGATTCTTAATCTTTCGCCAGATTATTTTTAAAGAAAGATTATCTGGAAAAACATGCCAACGCTAAATCATAACATTGCTTGTATTGTATATTGCTATGGCAATGACGTATAGCAGTATTTGATACTAAAATTGTAAGAAGGGAAGTGTGTGCACTGGCACTGTGCTATTTAGTATTTAGAGACAATTACTATTTCTCTCCACATGCACCAATAGCTTCTTTTAATCCTCACTTCAGCTGTATGTGGTTATTAAATAAAAGCAATCGGATCCTCCTCATTGCTGAGACATGTCAGCCAGATCAATAAAAATGACAAACTCTTGATGAAGGCCACTCTTCATCCCATATAATTCCACCACTCCTCCTAGTGTGAAAGCCTCGGTGCACCATATGCCATTTAATATTTATTTACACCCAGTGAAAATCAATAAATAGATTTTAAGTAGAGCTGGAAGACACCAGTTTGCCCTTTATCGCTCTTTTTAATGAAGGTTTTAGTCCCTTTGGAAATGGGAGGGAAATTTGTAAATGAAATGAAATGCACTTCAAGCATTTTGGGGAGAAAAGAGAGTGGATTGAAGTAGCTGTGTGTGTGTGTTGGGTGGTGTGTGTGTGTGTGTGAGTGTGTGTGTG
>VUQR01000652.1:47401-89683 GCA_015108515.1 Hemichromis elongatus | reverse complement strand
AAGTAAAAATGGCGAACACAGCCCGGTTACAATATGACCCTAAAAGTTTAGCTTAAATAGAATTGTCTCCCCGTGTGCTAATCAAGTCCAAAACTTCAGTTTCTGTCCACTGACTCGCTCCGTCTCCAGTTTCCACCGCCATGCTTTCTCGTTTGTCTTCTCCGGCGCTGATAATCAGCGTCTGTCTTGTGTCAGTGACGTAAAAGACGGATTTAATGCGACACGACCGTTCAAACATCAGTCGCTTTCTAAAACATCGGATATGTATCGGATTCAGTACCACATACGAAAGTGACCCAGATCGGATTTGAAAATATCGGATTTGTGCTGTTCACACTGTCATACCGTGATCAGATATTGGTCGCACAGGGGCAAAAAAAGTCGGATTTGATGCGCATTCACCTGCAGTGTGAACGTAGCCTAAGACAGGGGTGGGGAACTCCAGGCCTCGAGGGCCGGTGTCCTGCAGGTTTTAGATGACTAAATGACCTCCTCAACATGTCTTGTAATTCTCCAGAGGCCTGGTAATGAACTAATCATTAGATTCAGGTGTGTTGACCCAGGATGATATCTAACCTGCAGGACACCGGCCCCCTGAGGCCTGGAATTCCCCAGCCCTGGTCTAAGAAGTAACTTTTAGGGGTGTTTTTTATTTTTGTTCTTGCAATTTCTCTGAGCATTGCTCAGTCTGACTTTAGGGTAAATATGGGAGATGTTAATTTCTGGGAAGACTGTCATTTGTGTTAATACACACCTGAACGCTGTAGACCAGCAAACTGCTAAAATGTCTGTTTTCAAAGAGGTGATCACATTTAGTGATGATCAATTAATCAAGTTCATTTGATTATCAATACCTCACTGCTACATTCCTTCTTAATGCCGTGAAGGTGTATTTACCAGCAAAAGGCAAAATGCCAGGACACAGTGCTAGAAACTACTGCCATAATATGGGATTGTTTTGGTCTTCATCCTATTTTAAAGCATACAAAGACCATTTTAGTATACCAAATTCAATGTAAACAAATCACTGACAGATGTCATAGACATGTTCTGCTGGGCTTACATGAATGCTGCCAGGTAGCAAATGGACAGCATCATTTTGTTGTGAAGGACTTCAGTAATGTATTGGAGGGGTTTTGTGTAGCAGTCTAATGAGATTTAACATGAGATTATTTGATTCGAACCAGTCTAAGTTAACATATTTGCACTCTGCTTGTTTTCTGTGCAGAACGGAGCAAGTCATACAACGTCCCCACTTTGATTTATCAAAACATTAGCATAATGGCTTCCTGTTCTGGCTTGTCTTTCAGCTTTTTGGATTCAATAGTTGTTACTGGGGGTGAAACAGCAAGATACAAGGCCCTTAATGGGTCCAAGTTAAAAGCTTGGCTCTTGTAGAGCACCAGAAGTTAAAAGCTTACACAGAGTTATCATAATAGGCCATGCTCAACGTCAGCCAAGTCGTCTTTTTGAAGCAAGCCTAATTTCCCATGATGATGATGATGATCGGCCGGACAACATGCTCAGAAACAATTAGCGCTGGTCGCTGAAGTGGACACTTTCCCCCAGTCAGGCATCGAGGGCCAGGGCATAAATAAGTCCCCTTGTCAGCTATTGCCAAGCGACATCTAATGACTCTCATTAATATGCAAAATAGTAGCAATTTTTCTCTCCTATGTGTGTATGTGTCCTTCTTCATTTTGTGCACTCGGTCCGTCCAGTGCAAAGTGACCAGCTCAAGAAAATTTCTAATTGCGAGTCAATTATGTCATTGAGCCCGTTTAGATGTTCATTTGTATGCAAATTTGTAGACTGCTGGAAGATGAGAAGGGAGCTGGCATCAGACAACATGGAGGGCAGAAATACTGAGAGATGACACACACACAGAGCAGCCTGCATGACGTGATTCATCATTATTTTGGCTGTGCAAATAATGAAAACTTCAAGGTCTTTTGGTAATGTAGTTAAGAGTCTCTGCTTCTCAAACTTTTTAAAGTTTAAACAAAAATATTTGAAGCATTTCTTTATACTATCTCTTAAACCTATCTATACCCTGGTCCAGTTCTAGACAGGCACATATAAGGGGGCAGACAGAAATGTAAAGGGGGCACATGGTGGCAATGGAGGCAAGAACAGGGTGGGGGTTGGGTGGGATGCTCTGCATGACTGTTTTTCTCATGTAATTGGATTTCACTTTGTCAGGCATCTACCCTAAGACCTGACGAACTTTGGTGTCCCACCTGAAGGCTAAGCTTCTGCTGATCTAGCTTTTAGGGATGGGACTGGATGGCTTATATTAAATATATTCAAACCCAACAATAGTACTTCTCACTATTGCTCAAGTTATAAAAAAAAGACATTTCACAAAGTCTTGAAAAATAAAACTGAAAAATAGAAAAAAAGAATAAAATAAATTATCCATTCAGATCTTTACAACCAACAACATAAAATATATCTTAATTGGATGGCCTAATTCTCAAATATATTTGCAAAATAAAATAAGAATAAAATAAGACCTCTCAATAAAACCAATATTTACAAAAATAAAAAGGGTTGGCATAGTAATAATAATAATAATTATAATAGAAAGATTTTTCCCACAATTCTCAAATTAATTTGTAGAACAGTAACATATTCTGTCTTGCTTTAAGCTTATTTGTTTTGCAAGGAACTGAAGTCTATTTGCATCTGAACAGCTCCACTCTCCTTTCCCTGGTCATTTTCCTGGACTTATTTAAATTGCTTGAAGACGTTATTTGACCTTAAAACTGAAGAAGCTTCTCGAATGAGATGTGAAATGTCATCAAGCAACTTAAATAAGTCCACACACTTTTCTTTAGCTCCTTAGACTACCATGACCTGGATGACTGAGAACCTTCACACACGTATTGTCGTACACTTTGGGAGGAACACCCTTCAATTGGTGCGGTAGTATAAAAAGGAATCATGGAAGCAGATTATAGGAACAATCTCCATTTCATCTTAAGATGCAGAAAAAGCAGAGCTGTTCCCAAACGTTTGCATCTTGGATCCACGGTCAGGGGATACAGAGCAGAGTTGATTCTAGGGAGAGCACAAAATCAACTTCTAAGTGAAAGGATGAGACAGGTCCATTTCACTATAGATGCCCTCCGGCACAAGATTAGCCAGACTCTCCAGGAAGTGAAAACACTTCTACCCTCCCCTATTTTAGAAGAGGCTTACAAGTTTGTGGACAGGATTCAGCGGGCCCCACACTCTAGAGGAAAAGAAAGACAACTCAGGAAATTACACACTTTACTAACAAAAATATTTACTTCTCAATCAGAACCTACACAGAGAAGAACAGGAGGACGTCACACTTTAAGACAGGAAAAACGGGTGAAGAACTTTTCAGACAGGAATCTCACTGAACCTGAAAAGAAAGTGATAGCCAAAGGACTCAATTTTGCCATTTCTCCTCAACAGTTGCCCATAGTGGACCTCATCAGGGTGACAGAAACCGCCATAGGGATTAATAAATTATCACAAAACAGAAGCAGAGCAAATCAGAATGAGCCACCCTCTCCAGTACTGAAGTCCCTTCGTCTAACTTCACAATACAAAGAAAGAAGGCAGTTGCATCCCCGAGCAAAGACCACACCCAAAGACCATATTACCAGCTGACGAGGGAAGGTGCACTGTGGTTCTAAACTGTAGTTTGTATGTTGTGTTGTCTTGTGCAGTCTGTGTGTAGTGTAGCCGTTTGTTTTGTTTTGTGTGTCCTATCAATGAGGGCGGCAGTGAATGTCACAGTAGCAGCTAAAAAGCCACCCAAGGCAGACTGTAATGTAACAATCAACAATCAAGTGACCCTCTATGAGCAAGCATTTTGCAACAGTGGGAAGGAAAAACTCCCTTTTAACAGGAAGAAACCTTCAGCAGAACCAGGCTAAGGGAGGGGCGGTCATCTGCCTCGACAGGCTGAGGGGGGAAAGGAGAGTATAGAGAAGGGGGAAAACTCCTGGAATGAGAAAGCACATGTTAATGACATGCAGAGGTGGCAGCACTGAAGGACAAGATTGAGGAAGGGACCAGAGAAACCTATAGAGTCCCACTGTGTTAGTGACTTTACATCACCGCTCACGCCACCTTCACTCTCCTGCCTGCCTTCCTGTTCTCATCGGATCATCTCTGTCAGTACCCCGCCGTCTCCCCCAGACCCCTTTCCCCTGCTTTGCTAATTCTCCACCTGCAAAAGTAAGACAGTACCTGTTTATGATTCATTTTCTTCAGTACATCGCAGACTCAGCCTCTAAACCTTGTTTCCTTTAGTTTCAGTGTTCAGAGTGTTCAGAGAACCTAAGTGCCATCAGTTAATCTAGTAAGTAAGTAAGTAAGCAAAATGTATTTAATATTTATATAGCATATTTCACAGATAAAAATCACAAAGAGCCTAAACAGCGTAAAGACAACGGAAGAGAGTTCCTCAGCCTTGGTGCCAGTGCCTGAAAAGCCCGAGCCCCACATGTTTTGAACCTTGTAAATGGGACCAACAGTAACTTCTGACCTGAAGACCTGAAGTGTCGGGATGAAGCATGAGGTTTCAACGGGTCAGAGATATACAGGGGAGCTTCACCACGAAGAGTATTTCACATTATCTTGTGTGTTTTGCAGTTTAGACTTTCACGTCTCCCTCATAGATTAGATAGATTTTAACTACCTGTGTTTTTCATTTGGCAAACGTTATAAATTTGATGAAGTGAGATTAAGTGAGGCACTCACGTCATGTGAGAAAAATCACCTGTTACTCTCCCAGTCCTCCTTTTGCTTCTCTGCAGTGGTGGTCCAAAGCCCAACTGTCATTAAAGTTGTGGCTCTTGCCGTTTTTACAAATAATAATAATAATGGATTGCATTTATATAGCGCTTTTCAAGGCACCCAAAGCGCTTTACAATTCTACTATTTATTCACTCTCACATTCACACACTGGTGGAGACAAGCTACAGTTGTAGCCACAGCTGCTCTGGTGCAGACTGACAGAAGCGAGGCTGCCATATCGCACCATCGGCCCCTCTGGCCAACACCAGTAGGCGGTAGGGTAAAGTGTCCTGGCCCTCTAAATGTCTCAAAGTTGTTTTCATCTGGCTTCTTTTAACTTGCTGAGATGGAGTTCTGTGTCCTGTGGCCACTGGTTGAGCAGGATAGTGGCATTTCTTATGGCCATGATCTGACCTTACATGTTGGCACAGTTTTTTTCTGTGCACATCTTTCCAATCAGCTTTTTTTCTTTGAAGCTCTGGGTCACTCATGTCCTTTTCATCCTCTTCCTGGATGCTTTCTTTTAAACTGTTCTTTCATTGGAATTATCTGAGCATTTTTACTCTGAGCTGCTCAGATGGGGCTGCTCGTCTGAGCTGAAGGGGGAGGACTGTTTTGGCTCACTAGTGTTTTTCTCTGCACTGCAGAGGGAGGGATGTTCCTTTGGGCAGATTGTCTGGTGTCACAGGTGGGCTGGTGTGAAGACTCACACACTTCTGTCCCGCTATCTGACGTCTTCTGTGTCCTTACGTGGTTTATGTGCTCATAGCAGGAGTTAACGCTGCAGGGCAATAAATCGTTCCATATGTTAAATTATTCACTCAAATGAAAACAACATTTTTTATATTAAACAAGCTATAAAGTAATATGTATTAAAATAAGGGACCAGATATTTTTTTTTATAACCATATCACTATTTAAATTTAGGCAACTACATAGTTTTTCACAGTTGCTGTTTCTGCATTTTTGGTTTATTTTTTGTTAAATGAATAATGACTCTGTGTCCAGTATAAGGTCTGAGGTGAAATG
This sequence comes from Hemichromis elongatus, assembly GCA_015108515.1. NCBI lineage: Eukaryota > Metazoa > Chordata > Actinopteri > Cichliformes > Cichlidae > Hemichromis > Hemichromis elongatus. The sequence continues at coordinate 83,875 of VUQR01000652.1, read as the reverse complement.
TGTCCACTGGGACGTTAAGGGAGAACCGTTTCTCTAAAGAGGAGCTACGGTGGCGCAACCACGCAAGATGGTCCATTTTTGCAACGGTATGGTCCAGCACCTCATGGGGTGTCATGTGTTTTTTGGGACCGAGGTGAAGAAGGTGCTTTACCATTTCAACAAACATCAGGATATCACACCTTTCTGCAGTTGTATCTGCATAATCCAGATGCTCAGTAAGGCTGATCTGTTTTGTTCTCCACAGAAATAGGTTCCTTTGCCCACTAAATGGTCAAAAAGTATATTTACATGTATGAGGTCATCTAGAGAGCACAACTTTATTCTTCTTTTGTTGACAAACTGAATACCAAACTCCTTGCAATATCGTTGTTGTTTGTCTGAAACGATAGAAGACTTGCTAGCACTTTTTACAAATGGGCAGCACAAAATTTATGTTTTACAATACATTAAAAATATTATAACAAAGGTTATAAAATAAGTAACATGGCAATAAGTTAAAAGACTGGTATAGAGGACTAACCAGAGCAGTGGTGAAGTGGTAGGTACCTTGAGTTTCCAGTGGTAGATGTTGTCAGAATTTAACATCTTTTGTTAATTTTGACCATTTGGATAAGTATGATTTTTACTACAGCTGATAAACCCCTAACAAAAATCACAAACACTGGAGTTTGTGTGACTGTGCGAGGAAGAGTTTAAATTTGATTCCAGCTACTTACCAGTACGGGCTGGTCTGAATGTAGGAGCCCACTTTGGCAGCTGAGGTATCACAGGCCAGGCCAAAGTCAACGACTTTAATTCGGATCGCCTCTTGGGAATGTTTCACCAACATTATAATTTCTAATTTCAAGTCTGTGTGTTCTGCTTCAATAGACTTGAGGTGACTAAGAGCTAAAGCAATCTAAAAGGTATCACAGAATATGTTATGTTATGATCAAATTTAATCAGTATCCATGTTCAAAGCATTTATTAGTGGAGTTAAACATACCTGCATGACGATGGGATGAATTGCCTAAACTGAACATTTTGAAATGCCTTTCTTTCATGAAGTCAAAAAGACTCTTTCCAAGATATTTTTGCAGGGGCAGTTACAGATGGTTTTCACATTAATTTAACAGAAATAAACATTTTATAGGCATTTCATCATAGTCCTTACATCCCCTTGCACACATCTTTCTAACTGAAATTCAAAGGAGCAGTTTTTACCTCTTGGTTTTCCAACTGTTTTTTTTTGTCAGCCTTTCGGACACATTTTGCAACTGTGCCATAAGACCCTTCTCCAAAGAGAGTTAAAATTTGGTAGTTAGAGGATCTGGAGGTGAGCCAGCCTCTGGGGACTAACCTGTCCTGGGCATTGCTGGAGGACATGTCTGATGCTATCACTGGGACTAACACTAAAAGCTAGAAGAGCAAAGCAGATTTCAGCTTCAGTTATAATGAAATAACATAGATATACATTTTAATGAGCATAGCAGATACCATTAGAGGCAAAAACATTACAGTATTTTTTCGGAACATAAGGCGCATTAAGCAAAACAAAAAAGTCAAACTCTACTCAACTCATTCTTCTAGCTTACTGTCACGGCGCGGGCCGTATGGGGCGGAAAGGACTCTAAACAGATTCAACACAGATGTCGGATAAGTGTGACAAAAATTTATTGTTGCAAGTGACAAAAACGTGAATGCACACTGATGTGGGGCTTGGTGGCTATATACAGGTGGGGTGCAGTAGTGACTAAGTGTCGACTGTGGTTACGCTAACTATGAGGGGACACAATACGAATACACGTGGGCTGGGGAAATATATACAAGGGTTAGACTGACGTACATACACACTCTGGACAGGAACTGCTGTGACTGGCACTTGGCAAAGAAGCAGGCAATAAGGAGCTATGATATTCACTAGCAGTATACTGGGACTATGAACAGGGATCGGGAAACTACGACTTTAGGAACTGGGATGCTAAGGCTGGAGGGGTTCTTAAGGCATGAGCAGGAGTCCAAAAGTCCAATGGAAGCCAGAGGGGGCTGAGCTTCTGTAATTACAGGAGAGGAAAGTTAAAGGAAGCCGGGTGGAGTTTGAAGGTAGGATTTTCTGTAGTGGGTTTGTTCTGGCTTACTTTTCAGCAGGTGGGGATTGCTTTGGAGGGAGGCATGGTCCAGGTGAGTTTGCGTAGCGTAGCGACCAGACTGAATTGACAGCGACAGTGTGCAGGCGTGGTCTGTGGAACTAACTGAAGGCAGAGAAAAATTTTAGCACGAATACTGACAATAGCAAGAGACATGAACAGATTGGAGCTGACGGTGGTTAGCAGATATTCAGGCGACGAGTGGTTGCAAACGCTGGTCCTAAATACTGCCAACACAATCGGCTTCAGGTGCGGCTCCCACGTGGAAAGACGGTCTCCGCCCAGGGGAGGAGACCTAGCACAGCAAACAAGCATGTCACTTACCTGGACCCTGACACTTCCTCCACTTCTGGGCCATCGATTCATTAATGTTGAATTCTCTTGTAGCTGCTCTATTCCTATGTTGTTGCAGTATATTAATGACTAACCTCGTGTTGTGGATGGATTATCTCAATTGTTCTTCTGACTGAAGTTTGGTCCATTCACAGCATCCTGCCATGTGATTGCATTTGTCAGAAACCATCGGGAACCCTCATGTTAACTTTTATCAAGTGGAAAAAAAGTCGGTGTCCCTCAGTGTTTGTTTGACTTCGGGACCTGAAGTGGACGGAGATTTGGACCCAGATTACTCCCAGTCCCCAAGCAGTGTTGCCAACTCGTCAGTAAGAAAAATTGATCTTGGCTGTCCTAAAAGTCGTTAGAAGTCGCTAAATGACGTCATCGCCTAATTTGCATAATTGGTCATGCAAATGTAATTGTAACCTACATTGTAGGCACCATGTAGGAAAGAGAAATAACATAGCGGAAGAGACATAAAGTGAGTAAAAATCATCCTAAATCCATTTAGATTTTATTTAGAACAACAAATTTCTTTTAGCAATTATTGTTTTTTTTAATGTCACAATTCCAAACCCTCCCCCTTTATCTGGGCTTGGACCCAGATACAAAAGTGATCCAAAATAGGCACTCTGGTGGAGTTACTTTGTGTGTGTGTTTATAAGTAGTTTTAAATCTTGTGATCCACAAAACAACATAACGGTAAAAGAAAAACTGACTGCGTTACAGTCAGTGCTGGAGCAGCGGCTTCGCTCATGCGTGATTCATTTGCAGTTTGGATGCGTAGGTGTGAACATCTCCTGCCCTGATAGCAGTTGGGGGAGAACTATCCACCAACTGTGAGCGCTTTGGCACGGGTGGAGGATGGCAGCAGTCGCTGCTTGTAGAGCGTAGGAAGGCTACGAGCTTTCACGTCAAAACGTCATCATAAATAAGTCTCCTATAACACCAGAAAAAGTTGCCAGATTTGTTGCTAATCGCTTTTTTGAAAAAAAGTCACTAAGGGGGTTGGAAAACTCGCTGAAGTTGGCAACATAGTCTGCGAGGCTCCTGACTACTGTAACCGTAATGCTCCAACAATCCATCAAGAGGTGTGGCCTCACAGCTTACCAAAGTCATACTAAAACATTTTTTGACAGATATTTGAGCGCCGTGTACCACATAAAATTTGTTTGAGGTCAGTAAGGACAACCAGAATTCATACATTATATAAGGTGCACTGTCGATTTAAAGGATTTTAAGTGCGTCTTATAGTGCGGAAAATATGTAATATGAAGTAAATTTTCAGTGTTAAAAAAGTTTGGGAAAGCATACCATTATGTGAAATATGAAACTTTGTCAAACATAATCCTAAGTTTTGCAGCTCTTATTTAGTGCAAGCAGTAGACTCATGGTGTGGAACGCAGACATCATCATTTCATCAAGCTATCATCCCTAAAGTATGTTCCTGTGGTTTAGAAGAGTGGGTCAGCACCAGTAAATGATTCCCAGATTCATCATCCTGCTGTGATCTGATCTGATTCCCTCTGCTGTTGATTAGACGCTTATTGGAGCGAGGAGGTAAGACATCAATAAGAAGAGACGGGGGAAAGGAGGAGGAGAGAGTAAATGGTGATAAAATGAAGGAAAGAAGAAAAAGGAGGACAAGGGAGGGGAAATTATTTTACTTCTTTTTAAAAAAAATTCCCATATATATATATATATATATATATATATATATATATAGTACATCAGTTTGTACAGATTTAATAATTGTGGTAAAAACTGTATCTAAATTTTATGCCCTAAAAAAACGGAATTTATTTTTCCTGTTGCAAGAAAATTTTTTAAATCTCTACTTAATTATGTATCATGATATCTCCAACTCAGATAATAGAAAAGAATGTGATGGCAACAGGCAAATTTGGATATTTTTATTTTCAAATGAATTTGTCTTTTTGTCTTTTGTATTGTTCATTATTTGCATTTGCTGGAATTAATTAGAAAATGCTGACATCACTATGTAATCCTACTGAGTTCTGAGCTCTGGAGACTGAAGGGGACAGAGGAGAGGTAGAGGGAGAAATATTGGGGATGACAAATTAGACATCTTTGCATTCTTTTGAAATGCTGCAAGATCGTTAATTCAAACTGCACCAAATCCTGGCACTTGTTGCTCAAACCTAAAGCCTAACAGAGAGCTTATGGTCTACTTGGCATCCACTTGCCATGCAAAATTGTCAACGCCCATAGTATTGTGCACCTTTAAAGCTAATTACATCTTAAACAGGTGAGTTATATAAATAATTTTCAAGATGTACGGTTGTTGTTGACGTGTAAATTAGCTGTAGAGACCAGAGATGTTTTATGTAGCTAGCAGGTTATAAACATGTTTCATCTCAGCTGTTAAGTTTCTTTTTCAGCCTGGGAGTCTGTGGGGACTGCCTTGCTTTTAAAAATCAGCCTCATGAGGCCACCAGAGGTATTGCAGTTTTTTGACACTTGTGCACTGCCGTCATTCAGGTTACTGCTTGGTTAAGACCTTTTTTTTTTTTTTTGCATACATTGGTTACTAACATTAATTTTTATTTTTTATACAATATTTTCATATTGCAGTTTTGCTGTTTTTTCTTTTAAGAATCTGATTTGTTTCCCTAACACTTCCTTAAAAGCGCACAAGTTTAATTTCCTGTTGCCTCTGTATACTATCCAAGAATGAAGTCGTGTTGTTGAGACCCAGAAATGCACAGTTTGTTTTCTTTTTGTCAGCATGGAGCAGACAGGTGTTTGTCTCGTGTTGTCAGTGTGCTGAGACCACAGGTGTGTGTGCTGCCCCACGGTGATACACTTCAGACACAGACAGTCCATCATGCTCAATTATAACCTCGCTGAGAAGCCACTCACAACTTTACACACTTCCTGTGGGGTGAGTGTGTGTTTTATTTATTTGCTTGTGTATACTGTGTGTCACACTTTCTGCACGCTGACATGAATTCTGTCTGACTTGGTATGCAAATAAAAAGACTTGAGGTAGGGTAGTGCTAATTGCCTGGTGGCTCTTTGAGCTGCAATTTTCTGTGTGTGTGTGTGTGTGCGTGCGTGTGTGTGTGTGTGTGTGTGTGTGTGTGTGTGAAGAAATCTGTGCACGTGCGTGTGTGTCCTAAGGCTTTCAGGATAAGGATGTGAAATTCCAGATCAGCGTTTCAGTGCTGAAGGCCTTTAGGCTCCTGTCAATCCTGCTGACACACACCAACAGACATGCACAAACCCACATATGCATACACACACACATCTCTCTGTGAGTTTGTGGTGGCTCAGATTAACATAATTAAGTCATTTGTTGTGGTTGAACTTGATAAAATCACTGAATTATTCAATACCAACAATATCACAGGGCAGATAAATCTGTGTGTGAGACAGTTTGTGTGCAAATGTTTGTTCGTACATGTATGCAAGTGCCACTGTGGACCCCGGCAGTAGTTTCTCTATCACCCACAATGCACTGCTCGTCTGGAAATGATATGGTGGGCTAATCAAGGACTCGTCTCCCCAGCATAACAACAATCCTTCACATGCATGCACAAACATCTCTCACTGACAAACATTAATTTGTTTCCATGCTGGCAACATGACAGCCCAATGAAAACAGCTGATCATCTGCAGATGCTCCAAAGTGTTGTAAAAGTTGCAATTAATGTTCTTAAAGCATATAGTTTTTATTTGCAGTTTTGAAAAAAATGCAGCGAGCTGTGTGAGGCTGTGTTGAATTGGCGTCAGCATCTTCAGCATGTCTGAAAGCAGGCTGAAAGTTCTTTTATTGAACAATCCAGAAATGACATGAAAACAAAATGAATTGAGGGGCAGAAGAAGACAGGGAGGAGGAGGAGGAGGAGGAGGAGAAGGAGGAGGGGTGGTGGTGGGTAAATGTACTTTGAAGTAGTGCACTTGTGTGCCAAGGACAAATGGAGGAGTTTGATGAGAGCTGAGCAGTGTTGTAATTGTGGGGGTGTCGGCTGTTACGGTGAAAATGAAACAATGTTTGCAGAGTGAAATTACAACTCAGAACAAAGGAGTTGTGGGCTTTGTATACAAGTCGTTTGGGAACATATAATGAGTATCAACTGTGCAGTGCTGTGAGTTAATGCTTCTTTGGAAAACAGTTTTCGTAATTTTCCTCATCTGGTTAGGTGATGAGATTGTTGCCACCTGATCTAAACTTGAATCCTTGCTTGATTTATTATTTTTTGTTCCAGATTGAGTTTTTTTTTTTGGAACAAGATTGAGTTGGACTCAAACACAATTGTTATTTTTATTTGTTGTAAAATGGTATATTTTAATCAAAAATATGATCAGTTTTTTTAGCTAAGCCTAATAAACTGAAAGCTACATTTTAAAAGAGGTCCCAGAGAGGACTCAAACTTCAGTTTGTTTAACCAAAAGTAGTGTCTTTGTGTGTCCCCTATCTTCTAACTTGTTGAGGAGGAATTTCCAGTATTTAAAAGTAAAAACTGCTGGTTTATTTCAGTTTGTTTCAAATACCAGAAACAATGAAATGATATATGATTGTGTAGTTTATGGAGATGTATAGAGTTGCAGATTCTCTAAAATCATGTACAGATGTGCCCTAGTAAAAAAAAAAACTAACAACACAAGTTTTATGTCATGAAAGCTGCTTTGTTGAGGGCATCGTGGTTGTATGGTGGTTAGCATCATCACCTCACAGCATAAATGTCATAGGTTTGAATCCAGCGACCAGGTCAGCTTCCTGTGTGAGTTTAGAATAGAACAGAATAGAAAAAACCTTTATTATCCCATGAAAGAGAAATTTGGGTGTGACACAGCTCTTATAGCAATGAGTGATGAGTAAGATAACCATGTCAAACTGTGTTACAGAGTCTGCTGGTAAGACATGTTTTACATGTTCTCCTCATGTAGGCTCTCTCTGAGTACTTCATATCACTGTCCAAAGACATTATGCTCATTTGTGAACCTAAAGTGGCCGTAGTTAAGAATATCGGTGTGAATGGTTGACTGTCTCTCTGTGATAGCCTGGGAACCTCTCCAGGTTGTAGTTTGTCTTTCGCCCTATGACATCTGAGTTAGGTTCCAGCCCAACTGTGAACCTGATTTCATAAGTGGAAGAAGCTGGATGATGTTTTATTTTAAATCCATATCTTTTAACATCACGTTAATTTCTCATAAAACCCAAACATATTCTGTGACTTTGGATCTGGTTGATTCAGATTAGTGAGCAACTGGTAATTTGTTCTCCAAACACAAGTGAACTTGCTTGTAAAGATCAGAATTTGTTTCATTTTACTGCATTCTAAAGCCAGCGGTCCCAGAATAATAAAAAATAAATAAATAAAGAGTTCACTTTCATCAATACTATCATGCTGGATCTAACTAAAGTTTACCAAGACCAGGAGGTTGGCAAACTGATGCTGGCATGCATGTCCAAGTTGTTGCTACAGCCTTGCATGTCCATAAGAACATCATCTCTGATCTGAATGTTCTTGGTGAAAATCTGATTGGACAGAGGTACCGACGTGAGTTTTTTTGCAGCAGCACCCCACACTTTGACTCTTTCAGCAAAACAATTTCAGAGAAGCACAGGCCTTTCTAGATTTCCTTGGCTTGAATTTAATTCTAATATTTCTCTCACTAAACATGCATGGGCCAAGTTGAGTCAATGTGTCTTTGTCCAACCAATGTCCAGTGCACAGCTGCAGGCTGTGCTCATCTAGGTATGGGGAACAATTCCTCAACCATAGATCCAAATCCTTGTGGACTCCATTGAAAAGGGTGAATATTTGCATTATCTTGTGGTGTCTACTACACTATCAACATATCTGCATCAGATATAAATCTAACACATCACTATCAAAGAAGACTCACTTCCAACACATTTATTACATTAAGATGGCAAAAACTGTCCCAAAATGTAGGTACAGCAATTTTTTTTTTGAATGAAGTAATGATGGGGTGTTAGGATTTGATACAAAATTATCATGCTAGAAGACAACGTCCCAGTGATCTTTATTGTGTCCTGTTGATGTACATCTCATTAATTGTGTGCATTACCCTTGTTTCTCATTATTCTGATCACACCCTGACATCTTCCTTTAAGCTGAGCTGAGACTTAGCACTGTGACAGAGAGGTAAATAAGGAGGGTGATTAAAGGGAATGAGGCGCGAGCCCTCGTTATGTTTGCGTCTTTCTAATCAACATTAGTTCAGAGTCATTATTCCACTGAAGCAATTGTGTGTTTCCACGCATTCATAACCTTGTCCATTACTCTCTGCTGCCAAGCAGGAGGCAGAGAGGGAGAGAAACATAGAGGGGAGCGATAAGGAGGATGTGAAGACAATTATGAAATGTTACTGCAAAATAAAAATGTTTCATTTGATATTTATTGAAGATACAAAGTAACGACTGAAGCCGAAGCACTAAAGATATCCTTACTTAAGTCTCAGGAACTGTATCAACAGGTTCTGAAACTTCAACAGTTTCAAGTTTATATTTTATTATTGTTTGTTCTGTTTCTTTATCCTGGACAGTACTGTGATTATCTCCTTAATAACATTGTAGTTGCTAAAATCAACTGTATAAAATATTATAGAAATATACTGAATTTTTTTCATTTGGAAAATGTATTATTTGTTGCACTGGTCTACCTAAACTACTTTGCTTTGTTAAGGAACAAATTCATGATGTCGTATGTTTTGAACGAATGATAACCTTTAAACGAGAAGACATTAGATTTCAAAAATATTTATCAGTGTAAATAAATAAAGGTTGTTCGCTTTCTCAAATAGTCAAGTGAAGACTTGACATTTTACTGTAAATACCAAAGTCCATCGACAAGCAAATTGCACCAGTCGGTATGTTCTTAAAAATGCCTCCAGAACAGATCATTCTGGTTGTTAGGGGAAAAATACGTATTTTATGTGGCTGTTGCGAGGTGAAAGCAGTGCAAAAGAAGGTGGGGGTTGCTTTGGTTCACTAACAGATTGCTGAAATCTGTGTTTTAAAAGAGTGGAAGTTGCTAACTTTTCTAAACACTCACCATTTAAACTTAAAAAAGAGAAAATGTAGCATTTTTCTTTTATACATTAAACCTTACTGTGACAATCAATGCATTTAAAAGGTCCCTTTTACTTTAACTCCATGAAGGATGGTCCCAAGCCCAGCTGAAAAAGGAGGAGGGTGTCGCCCTGCCCAGAACCAGGTGTCTAGGAAAATAAGGCATGAAGGCATGAAACTGTGTGGATCCAAAGTGATCACCGTTCAAGATATCGAATCTGGGGCAGCCTATGCTCCAGCATTGGGGACCCAGAATGCTGCTGAGAAGTGGACTACTGGCCAAGGTAAGATTTGAAATTCATTGAAAGTGCGATCAACATCAGTGTATGGAAAGTCCGCAGGACATCACCACCCACTGGAGAATCAAGCGTGACGTGCCCAAGTAGACTTGGATAAAATTGAAGATGATCTTAAACGACGACTTCTAACCCTTGAGCAAGCAAAGGTGAAGGCAAGAGACCACAAGGCCTGGAAGTGGCAATCGTTGACCAAGATGGAAACCCTACGGCACCCAGAGTGATGTATTGGCTTTGTGGACAACCTCCCCTCTCAACTGCCAGCTAGGGACAAGAAGAAGAAGAAGAAGAAGAAGAACTGTTAGTTCGAAAGTGAACGCCCTTCATTTCTGGTGTGCATCTGTTCACAGTTTCACTACTGCTTGGTAAGTAATTTGTGAGTGTTTGCAGACAAATACTCCATACAAACTAGCATATAAAGTAACTGTGATGAGGTGTTTGATGTAGAATTTTATACCTTTTGTAACCAAGTTCATTACCAGCTATCTCCAGTAACCACTCACAACTGAATGGGGGAAACACATCCTTAATAACTTTTGGTTGCCAGGGAGTTGCTGACCAGTCTCTAGGCCTGTGTGTGCTATAAAAGTTACATGTATAGACTAAGCAGTAAAATATATATAAAAAAAAGTTTACTGACTTTCTCCCAAAATAATGTTTTAACGAGCTTTTCCCACCTCTGGAAGTTATATTTCTACCAGCACCATTGGAACATAGATTTCAATACAGGATTTGTTGAATGGACTGGAATTTATGCATCCCAGAGGGTAAAATTTACAATAAGACCTTGTTGCATTAATCAAGTAATTTTGAAGGCATCTTTTTCTAATGCACTAAATGAAAACTTACTTGCATTTTGTTTCAAAATAAACCATATGAGCTCTTTCGGATTTGACATTCCAGCGAAACATTGTTTTTCAGTGTCTTTCACTGTTAAAATTGTAAAACTCGAGCCTCTTAAAGAGAATATTTATTCCCTATGTGCACCATGGAGTTTATTAGAGTAGTTTTACAACCCACAGTTTTAATACTTTTTGCTTCAGTCCCACTTTTATCAATGTCAAACAGTCACAGCAGGCAACTGTTGTCAGTAAAAAGGTTTGATAAACCCACAGCATGCTGGATGCTCAGCATCAAATGGCAGACAGATAAAATTAAGAACTAGCAGGGGAGCACAAAAGCATTTAGCAGCTAACTGAGCTAGATCCATTAGTCTCTGGTGGAGACCTAAACTGAGCAAAAAGGAAAGCAAATTTTAGGTTCTAAATTTTAATATGAAAATTGCTGTGATGAACACATTGCTTTGACAGTGTGCAGAAGTGAAGTGAAAAGTTCATGCGGATCCATGGCTCTGTTTGATCCTGTGAGAGGGGGAAATGGACAGAGGGTAAAGGAGAAGAGGTGAACAACAGAGGAATGCAGGGTGAATAATGGTGCAGAAAGAGGAATATATGGACACAGAAAAGAAGAGATGATGAAAAAGTTCAGAATTACACATCCTTCCATGTGTGTGAAATCTGGAGGTCAAAAAGTGCAACGTGTATTTTAGTGGAATTTTTGAGACAAAAATTGTGCATTACAAAGAGGAGAATTCAGCTTATCTGTCAATCTCTCTGCAGTGGCTGTTCATAAGTGTGTCTATCTGATTTTCTCGGCTCCCTCTCAGCTTCACTGAATCCAAAATCAGAACATCAAATCACTGTGCAAATCACATGGAATCCGCCATCCAATCACATGAGCTGGCTAATGGTTAGTGGTGGAATTGCATGCAAATACATGGAAAAATAAAACACTGTTGTGAGCTGCCACTTTAAGGAAACAGTAACAGTAAAGTATAAAAAAAAAAAACTTTAGCAGCAAAAACTAATAATTGCAAAGCAGCCAATTAAATTGTGCGGGAGAGATGAAACCGCTCATATTTCCCCTGGTAATTTCATGCTCTAAACTCGCTTCCGTGCGCACATAAAAAGAGGAGAGAAAATATCATTTCAGAAGCTGACAGAACTCATTGTTCGTGGAATTTTAAATTCAAAAAAGTTAATAAAGGCGAGTGCGAGATGAAGGGAATTTGCATTTCTCAGATTAACAGCATGTAGAGCAGCGGCGGCGCGCGCAGCCTCGGGTCATCATTTAAGAAACCTTTGCATATTTTATTTAAGAGTGGCCCGGTTTGGAGCGTAATAAGACAGACAGATAATGATTAGAAGGTCGGGCCTGCAGGGCACAGCCGGGCTGGGCGCTGTAACGCTCTAATACCCAACACACACACACGCACATACACACCACACAAAGCACAGCACACCACAGCCTGTGCAGGCTCCTCTAATTGGCTGCTGATGGTTTATGAAATGTTTTCCAAAGGTTTTATTATTGTTGTTGTTGTTGTTGCTTTTATTGCTTTCATTATTTTAATGGAGGTTTCTGCTTGTGAGTGCTGGTTTAGCTCAAAGCCACCTGGTTCTGCTAACATCCTTGTTTTTAATCAATGCAGAAAACCCCACATGGTCCAGAGATGTTGAATCACATGCTAATATAGCAGGACTGTCATAATGTTGGTCAGCTGGCGCATCAGTGGACCAATCAAAAGTTATTACTAATGGGATGGGAACACCTCTGAAGAGGAAGAGAAAAGAAACTCTTTAATGTAATTAAAAGTCTCATTTACTGTATCTTTTTGTTGGTAAAACACTGGCTGCTTAAGTTCTATATAATAATTAAAGAAACCCTTGTTGTAATTTTCAAACTGTCCCAATCCATGTGCATATAACCTTCAACACTAACTTTACAAAGTGATTCAGCATTATTCAGGAGAAATTTTACATTTTAGGAACAGCTGATATCGGGGAAGAAATCTGACAAACATCATTGTCCTTAAAAATGTTGCATGTTTTAATGCAAAGATAGCATCAGAAAAGCATTGTGTCAACAAACTGCAGTTCCTCGAGTGGCCACTGAAGGCTCAATCTAAATATGAGTCAATCTCCATGTTAAAATATCCAAAATTAGAGCAGAAAAGAAAATATATTGTATTTGTGTGCAAACCACACTAAAAACCTCGTTTCTGTGGATATTGTGCCTCTTTAGAGCCTCTGTAACCCTCCCACGGTTGTAACTGTCTACTAGATTCATCTTTGAAAATTTTGACTGTTTCTCTGTCCTATTTTGAATCTTCTGTTACACACTAGAGTGAAAACAGGACAGCATCCTCCTGGCAAGCAGGAAAAATTAGTAGTTACCCCTGACTTTTTAACACAATCAGTGACCAATTGCAAGTAGTTGCAGCGATCAACTGTTCGTCCAAAGGTTGAGCATGCAACACCCTCAACCTCTGCGTGATCACTTTCAATCCCAACTAATTGCACAGGTTGCCTGATGTCACCCGACCAATCGTGGTCTGATTTGGCTACAGTTACTCTCAAAAAGCAAAAGTTTGCAAAAATTCTCTTTGCAAAAGGTCACTCAACTAGTTTCCAACTGTTTTTTTCCCCTGTAATTTTCTGTAATTTCAAACAAAACAAAATAAAACAGGCAAACAAAAAAAAAACTACCAAAAAACATATGACCCTTGACCTATGATTTTTACCACAAATAGCATGTAATTGCACATTTGACCTTATAGCAGACTGATTCATTCTTTTGGGCATTTTATTACTATGCCCATGCACCAAAGTTGCTTTGAAGCTGGAAGTTAACTGCGATCACTCCCTGTCTTCAAAGCAACCTTTTCAAAGGCAACAAGATTGGAAGTTTAGCACAGCTGCAATGGGTTTGATGCTGGAGCTATTGTTTTCTCTAATGTGACTGGATGTCTGTGTCTATGAGTTGGATCCATACGGTCTATGGCTGAATCTTTCTAGTCAAGCTTGCTATCAGTAGGTGGCAAGGTATCACTCAACCTTCTTCTTTCAAATATTGTCACCTCTGGGCCAAAACAATAGTTCAGGCAGTGAAGCTAAAGTCAAAGCATGCAAAACCTAATTTGTGCAATTGTTCTGTCTTTTAAATAATCTGTGATAATATCAAGGATTAGTTGCCAATTCTTTAACAAAACCAATAGCTATGTATAGATACCGTAGGACCCTTATGCATTGAGAACTGTCTTTTTGGAAGCTTGTTCCTTAACAATCACTGGAATCACGTCATCAAAAAGCTTAAACTGAAGTAAATTTAGTATTTAATGTTAACAAAATTGGAAGACCCAAAACTTTTAGTTTGACAAGTTCTTTAAAATTGAACTTTCTTCAAATTGCATTCTTTCCTACTTTATCATTCGCTGTGTTTTGTTACACAGACTACAGTATATTTGTGGTGAAATGTCAAGTTGTAAACAACTATTGATTGAATGTCTGAAATGTCACATTTTGTAGCATAATATTTCAGTTTTCATAGCATCAAAAAACTGCACAACAGAGCCGAGACACCTTTGTTGTGCTCTTGGCAGCTGTAACGTCTGAAAGGGAAGAGGATAAGGAAGCCAGAACTCTGTTGACAGTACAATAACATCCACAAAGAAAAATCATCATCAATTAAGAATAATGTCACTGGTGAAGACTTGTGCTTCATAAATGCAACAGAAACACAATTATGGTTGTTTTTCCCCCTCCCTTGCTATTGTGCTCTATCTGGAGTTGTGAATCAATGCATCTTTTTGATCTTTCTCACTCCCATGTATACAGCAGATGTGTGTGCGTGTGTGCGCGCATGTACATGTTTGTGTGTGTTTCCTTGCCCCTAGGGGTGTCTGTATAATGATAATATCTCAGAGGCCCCTCCATGGGTTTGAGGCCTTATTATCAGAGCAGGTAAAGTAATTTCTCAGTCAGACCAATGTTCCACACTAATTCCTCCTCTATATGTGCATCTGTGTGTGTGCGCATGTGTGCGCGCGTGTGTTTTTGGTTGTGTGCACACATCAAAGCGCAAAGAGAGATGAGCCCGATAGTATTTCTCTGATTAATTTAGTCATTTGGGATACTCTGTTAACTGGATTACACTCCGATGTGTTGATATGACCACATGGCCCTGGGTTCTCTGAGCGTGTGTGTGTGTGTTGATGCACATGCCGATATGCATGCATTAAACAATTATCAAAAAGCACTGTGTTTCATTCCACTTGTGAGGTCCAGAAAGCGTACAATGACACATAAAGGACCTCTGACTGATGAGGGAGGGAGCTTTAAAGTAGCTGTGCTTAAGAGGCTGTTCTGTAAATTGACTTACCAGTTAAGTGATGAGACATCCATTCAAAGTCATTCGTGTGTTCCAAGTAGCCTGATAATCACAACAAAATGCCATTTGTTTTACTTTATTCATTTAACCCGACATGTTAATGTTATCCCATTTCTTTTTCTGATGGACTATCAAAGGGAGCTTAAAGGAGCAATTAACTAAAACACTAGAGTCTGACTACATTTTGAGGGTCGATGCAGTTGTGGGTTTCTAGGAAACCCATATTACAATTACAATATAGATATTTTAATGTATCTAGGGAATGTTATGCTCATTGTTTATAACTTTTTTGTCTATGTATTCCCACAGATTATGTAGCACAAAGATGCCACTTGACACAAACCACCTGTGTGATTAGTTACACTTGCAGAGCCCAGGGCATCGAACAGTGACATAATTTCAAAATGACCACAAGCATCGTTTTCCAGGCCATCATCTGGGCATAAGATAATGCAGTTTAGTAAAAGCTGCTGGGGTGTCTCAGTTATGCATTAGGAACACAGAGTTATCTGTCCCGACTCGTCATTTTTTTAATGTGAAAAAATATTGGTCTGAAGGGGTGTGTTTTAGCCCAAACTATACGTTTTTAGTGCCTAAAGTGAACTGGCATGTGAATATGAAACTGAAAAGTGAATTTAAACTAAATCAAACGGCTAGTGGAAGAAATGCAAAAGAAAGAATAAAATCGAAACCTCCAGACTTCTCTCTTATTTTCTAAAATAGAGAGATATCCCGGTGGCCACTAATGATGACATTCATGTGAGAATCTGTTTCTTTCATCAGTCTCATATTGACTCATACGGCACAACATATGTAATCTGATAAAATCACCCTATACCAGGGGCATAGAAGAGAGCTAGAAGAAGAATATACTACTGTGAAGTGTGTGTTTGAGTTTCAGGAGCTCAGTTAAGTAACTACAGTCCAGCATCATGTTATGATAACTTAGGCAAGTAAAACATCTGGAGTTGAAATCAGGTGCTTAGTGTTGTATTTTCTAGCTTTTCCCTGGAATGTCCATCCATCCATCCATCCATCCATTCATCCATTGCCTCATCAAAGAAAGATTCTGTTCAGCTGAACAACATCAAAAGTACACAAAGAACACAGAAGACAACTAAATAGAATGATTCCAGAAGTCTTTCCTTACTAAAGAAAAACAACTTCACAATATATCTAACACTTTACAAAGGTGGGCTTAGCACTAATAAAGCATATTTCCAAGAGACATTTTTATGAATGGAAACACAGGGGATTTATAGTAAGGGATAAATCACTGGTGACACTCAAGAGGAGCGGATTAGACTTTACCGGAAATCATCTAAAAGAGCCTGAAAACTGTGAAAAAATATATTTGGACAGATGCAACCAAGATTTGTACCAGAATGATGTAAAAAGTGTGAAGAGGAAGACAATCATTTCATGATCCAATGCATATAGTGCCATCTCTCAAACACGGTGGAGGTAATGTTATGGCATGGGCAAGTATGGCTGCCAGCGGAAGCAGATCATTTATGTTTATTGGCCATGTGACTGCTGATAGAAGTGGCAGAATGAACTGTGAAGTGTATGGGGATATACCCTCTGCTCAGATTCAGAGAAACACTGCAGAACTGATCAGAAAACACTTCACAGTACAAATGGATACTGACCCAATGCATTGTACAAAAGCAACACAAGACCTTTTCAAGGTTAAGAAATGCAATACAAGTCAGTCATATGATTTCAGTCCAACTGAACATGCTTTCTAGGTATTTATTACAAATCTGAAGGTAGAGCAACCCCAAACCAAACAGCAGCTAAAAGTGGATGAAGTAAAGGTCTAGAAGAGCATCTGAAGTATTCGGTGAAGTCCATTATTTCTACACTTTAGGCTTTAGACTGCAAAGAATTCATCCAAGTAGCAAAAAATTCTTCATATTTAGACTCTTTTTATTTTTTCTCATTATTATATATATAAAAATGAAAAGTTAAGTAAACTGTTAAAATACTTTTGTTTTCTTAAATATTACTTTTTCCGCTGTGGTTGTGTACAGAAGCAAAACTGTTAATTGTAGGAAGAGGTGTGGTTTTACATGAGCATCTTTTCAGCTCTGTAACTCTAAATTTCTCCAACATATTCACTTTTTCACTAGATTGTGGCTGCATTCGAATTAAAACCAAAAGATTTAAATTTTGCTTTCAGTTGCCCTTTACTTGATTACCTGATTTGTTGGGTTTAGGCACCAAAAAAAGGTATTCGTGGTTAGGTTTTGGTCACAATGCACTCTTTTATGTGTGACAAAGCTCTGCTGTATGTGCTTCAAGGCTGCCAAATTTAGCTATCTTTAAAGCTGGCAAACCAGCACATAACACTCATTATAATTTCACTTCTTCACGAGACTGTTAGAGGCTGCTCAACCTTGAAAACAGTAGGCCTACAGCCTACACATATCACCTTTTTTGTTGTTTTCAGTGGGAAGACTATCTTGATGCTGTAGGATGATTATACAGGTGAAGGATGGCGATGAACAGATATTGTAAATTACCCATGTGTAATGATTATGTAAATTTTTTTATTTATATTATGTGCACTAAAAAAAAGTTACTGATTGCTGATACATCTAAGCCAGAAAGCTGAACCTCAAGTGCCCACGGTGGCTATTTACATTGAGGAATGATTAAGGCAACTGAGTTCAATGTGCGTCTTTACATGGTTGATCTGCATTAAATAGCATGAACCTCACCAAATCATCTATAAAAGGTTGCAAAATGTGAATTCAAGTCCAGTTGTCAGTAAATGTGTGAAAACAGTTGTGTGTAGGTTTGAGTTTGTGTGCTGTGTCAAGATGCATCATGGCAGACAACCAGTGAAATGCAAAGAAAAAGGGAGCGAAAGAGAGAGAGAGAGAGAGCGAGAGAGAGAGAGAAAGCATGGAGTGGGTTAGGATAACAGTGAGGGGCAGAGAGACACCACGAAGGAGAGAGCGCGAGCGCACGAGGAAGAGAGATGGTAGAGTGGCCAGAGGGCAGTGTGCATTAGAGTAAGAGCCTGATTGGCTCTGACCTTCCTCACAGCCAGCTGTCAGCCTCTTAGATACAGACACACACACATGCACGCACACATACACACACACAGCATAGAGCACACAGCCTGTTACGGCCCTGCAGGCTCTGATTACCATATCAGCACTGTCTCATTTGCATAAATCCCAGCACTCTTAATTAGGCTTCATCTCTCTCTTCCTCTCTTTACCTCACTCTCATTTTCAGCTCTTTCCCTGCACTTTTCTTCGTCTCTCTCACTCTTCCTCCATTTGCTTGCAGATATGAGCTGGGGTTTAGGGTTAGAATTAGCAGATAGGAGGGCCATGACTCCCAATTAGTTTAGTGCTGATTAGTCTAATGACAATTTCACTTCATCTACATGTATTAGCACACTATATTCTTTTACTACTTCTGTCCCCATAAACATTATCTGCAAGGAATTTTCTCTTTCATCTTCTCCCCTCTCTCTTCTCTTTTTCCCTCTTTTTTATTTTACAGGTGTTATGGTCAGAAAGGACAATGAGCTAATTATGGCCAGAAGTAAACTCTCGTACCTGCTATAAATTAATGTGCAGAACCACTAGCTTTGTCTGTATACAGTAGAATTAAAATAACTTGATGTTGTTTTGGTGTGTAATTACCTTGAAATTGTTTACATGAACCTCAAAATATAAAGATTAATAATCAAAAAGTTATTTTTCAGCCAAACAGAGGTCATAACACGTTTTATTGCAGATCAAGCTGTCTGAATTATTAGTGGATTTGCCGCTTACATAACACTTGGGAAAGATATTTGCAGACCTGCAAAGTGATTGTGAAAACATACAGGAATACACTGTCCGATTATGTGTCTGTATGACTGACTCGGCAAATTTTTGAAAGTGTCAGACACACAAAAATATTTAACATTCATATTTGTCTTCTTGATTTGGTTACTGCAGATAGAAATAGCTACAGATGCCTCATGTGCCTCAAACAGTTGAGCAGGCAGAGAGCCAGTGCAGATGGAGCGCAGACAACGAGGTGAAAAATCTGAAGTAAAACTACATTTAGTGAGTAGGATTTTTCGAGGTAAAAATAAAATAAGCGTTTATTGAAAATATCTGACTTTCTTTCATTCATCCAACCCCAACACTGACATTCAACTTGGATACTATTTTAGTGTTAAAAAACAGATTTTTTTTTATTAGAAAAAGTGGTGTATGTTGCGTGTCAGCAAAAGTTTAAGAACTACTAAAGGGAAGGTGGTTTTTTTAAATTAACTTCTAAAAATTGTAGTCATTTACTGCTTAAATGGACTAAACTGTAAAAATAAGGCTGTACACATCACTGTGATCAGAGGAGGAACACTAAAGGACACATGAGAAACTAGTGGTGATTTGACAACCTGAGCATGTGAAAGTGTTGGAAAACTGCTACAAGAACTGTAAATTAGGAACATAATAATAGCTTCTGTAACATATTCCATTAAACATTTTTGTTTTTTGAAAGTGTTAAGTCTGAATTTACTTTTAGTCTTTTAAAATGATGTTGTGATGTCAAGCACAGCAACTGCTTGACAGTGGGGATCAAAGGTGTTTGGCCTTTGACTGCTACCCAGTCCACACTCCACCAGACCCATACTGCCCATCCTGCAGGTGGGTCCAGAGGAGTGGGCTCTTTCTTAGACACAGGGTCATTGATACCGACTACTTATCCACAACGAAAGCAAGGTGAGGTGGTCTGGATATGTAAATAGAATGGACACCTCCTAGGTGAGGTGTTTTGGGTATGCCCAACTGAAGGAGACCCTAGGACACACTGAAGACATTACTTCTACTGATGCTTAGACTTAACAACTTTTGCATGTTAATAAAAGATGCAGCCTCATCGTTTAAGGAGATTGTAGAAAAAAAGGCGTCTGGACTTCTTCAGTTCTGAACTGAAGAAGCTTCTCGGATGAGTCTGCCCCAGGGCAGCTGTGGCCACAACTGTAGCTTGCCTCCACCAGTGTGTGAATGAATAGTGGAATTGTAAAGCGCTTTGGGTGCCATGAAAAGCGCTATATAAATGCAATACATTATTATGAGATGTGAAACGTCTTCAAGCAACCTAAAGAAGTCCAGACACCTTTTTCTTTACAAGCTCCTTAGACTACGATGATCTGGATGAATGAGAACCTTCACAGACATGCAGCCTCATCCTAACACTGCTTTCAGACTGGAAATGGTAAATGAAGTAGATAAAAGCGATCATGGCAAACCACGAAAACAAACCGAGTCTTTCTGAGTGGAGTCCAGTTGTGTATGTTTGCACACTGTTAGCGAACGAGCAGAGTGCAGTACAACATCTTAATGTTGATGTGATCAAATCCACATGTTTTTCAGTTAAAAACAGGGAAGGTTTAAAGTGTCATCCATGTGGGTTTTGCACTATTTTTACTTTACTTATGAAGCTTAAAGTTTTTTGAGCAAAATTCAAAACCAATTTAGTAAATTGTGGCTTACAGTCTATTTGTTGCTTATGTAAGCGTTATTCTATAGTGGATCTTGTTTGTGAATGTAGACATGTGAATGATAATGAATTGGGGGAACTAAATCATATTCAGCTTTGGTCTCACTCAGCCGGAGGAGACCCTGATCTGTAAACCCCCAATATGTCTGCTAGAGGGCGTGTTACATCACCCGAAAGCCTACAAAAACGGACGTGGAACTCAAGACCAGTTTGGTAACATGTTATTAACCCAACTAGGTTGCCTGAGAAGGATCTAGATCAAAGAACAGGACTTGGAGAAACGGTAAAGGTTCAACTACATCTACATGATCTAAAACTCAGATGCACGCACAGATGGTTTTTGGGGGTCCAGGGTGGAAACAGGGGGAACTCAGGGAGACTACTGAAGCTCTGAACGCTGAATGCTGTGTGTGTACACCGTATGTGTGTGTTGTTGGAGGGAGGTGTGTAGGGGGGTTAAACACAGCTATATTCTGTAGATAACAGGATTAGCTGGGAAGCGGATAATAAGTTAGCATTTCCTCCCTGCGGCACTCTCTCCTCTCTCCTCTCTCTAATCCTGCAGCTTTGATGTCCCTGCTCCCATCAGGTATCTGGGCTGCTCTGGCCCCAGGGCCCTGGGGGCCTCCAAATGCTCAGACACTGTGTGTTGTATGTGTGCGTGTTTGTGTGTGTGTATGTGTGCATGTGTGTGTGGATGTCTGCCTGTCTATGTGTGTGTGTATTCAGTGTCCTCATTAGTTCTGCCTGTTTACTAAAGTTGGCTTCTTGGGATGAAATCTGCTGCGCGGCCGCTCTGCCAGAGATCTGCTCACTATTTACAGCTCGCTCTCCCTGCCAGGATCTGACCCGACAGAAAGCTGATGAGGCATTTTGTTCTGGGCATGCAACATCTAAACAACAACAATAAACCAGCAAACAATGATTTCAACACCAAAGCAAGGAAGAAATTTAGAGCTTTACAGGAAAATAATGAGATGGAATTTTTTTTCTTCAAGATTTCAGGCTTCAGTTACATTATTCCATGATGTGCGGCTGGGAATCATTGACCTGCAATTACTTTTCAAACCACGTTGTTTATCTTTGTTTGAACTAAACTGACCTGTTCTTTCCATATTTATGGCCCTCTGTGTTAAAATGGAGCTAGAAAAATGACTTAACTGAATGATTGTTAATGTTGTGACAAGCACTTCGCTGTCATGTGTGGAAAAGACAAAACTAGTGAGACTTGATACCAATGATTGTTTATAAAATCTGGAAAAAGCCATCCATTGATTTGTAATGTTTATCAGAATTAAGCCTGTCACAATGATGGTATTTTGGCGACAAACAGGACCATATTAGCGTTAATCAGTTGGACTGCTAGCAGTGTAGTCTCAAAGCCTGTAAATGTTTGGCATTTTGACTCTCGCCGTACAATATATATAATTACTGAGGTAAGAATTAAGAAACGTAAGATATTCATACAGAAGCGACTAGTTGATTGCCCTATAATGCCACCCTGCTTTATTACATTTTTTGCTCTAAATGGGACGATCATTGAGTGGAATTCTGCATTTGTATGACCTGTGAACTTAGCACAACGTAAGCTGTAATAGAAACTATTTAGCAGCCCTTTTGTTAGTTAGCTTTGTGCAAGCATACAATTCTATGCTCCATAGTGCAGTAGTGTACTCATTCACCAAAGGAGGAAATGATCCTTCAATGTTCAATCCTGGGAGGAGACACAAATTCCTTGTGGCCTCCATCAGGAAGAATATCCAGCATAAAAATCTTTAAAATCAAACATTCAAATACCCACTGTGATGACCCCTTGTAAGTATGGGAGTAGCTCAAAGCATGTATACACTGAAAAAAAATACTGACTGAATTTTTTAATGTCATTTTGTTACATTAGTACAATTTAAAACATTACATTTGAAGAAACCTGGTCAAATAAACTTCACTTG
This sequence comes from Hemichromis elongatus, assembly GCA_015108515.1. Classification (NCBI taxonomy): domain Eukaryota; kingdom Metazoa; phylum Chordata; class Actinopteri; order Cichliformes; family Cichlidae; genus Hemichromis; species Hemichromis elongatus. The sequence goes on along the minus strand of VUQR01000652.1, from coordinate 61,353 downwards.
ATTTTTATGTGTTCAGTTTATACCAAGTTTATTTTTCCATAAAGTTTATTTGAATGAATTATTTGAATAAATGAAAAGTGTATGAGGGCCAGTCAGTTATTTAAATGGATAATTCTAGAAGATAAAAAGATTCTGATGTGATTTTTCTTCTTAAATTGTAAAACTTTGTCCAAGGCTCTTTTAGTGTTTCTAACAAATACATTTATTACTTATTCTGTTTCCAGACTTAATGATAAGTTAATGTTAACTCATTAATGAAGCTAGGTTGTTATTAAGTGGACAGATCGTATTGGTATTATTCACATTATTCAGTTTTCTTCTTAGCTAAGACCACGATGTCAAAGCGTTCCTTTGAAGCCAAACACACTCTGCACCATTTTGGGGATAAATCATCCCTTAATTATACGTCCCTGTATTATTTCCATGACATAATAATTAATCAGAAAAAAAACCCTCCTGTTTGGCTATAAAGGATAATGCTGAAGGCAGATTATCTTGGACCCTTATCTTATCACCATATGCAAGTTATATGATCTCTATACTGTTGTCAAAGTGTTTACAAAGTACAGCACGCTTCACTGTGTGTGGTTGTATGTGTGTGTGTGTGTGTGTTCTGTGGGAAGAGAGAAATTGAGTCTAGGAGTGTGTGAGTCTAATTAAAACGATGAAAATAATTACTGATACAGGCTGACAGACAGCCTCGCCCTCAGACATCCTCAGTAATTAGTTAATTAACCAAACGCAAATTAGCAGCAAGAATTAGTCAGCCAGGCTTAACGGAGAAGATGGTGAACCCTCCTCTCGCTTTCTGCTTTGCTACTCTTTGCTCCGCCTTTGCTATCGGAGTGTGTTTGTGTGCATTTGTGTGTGTGTGTGTGTGCATGTGTGCGTGCCTGCTATGCTACACTGTTTTTAAAAAGTTAGAAATAGGGCACATCTGCTTTATTACACTTTATCGCTACTTTGCATGACACAGTCTCTACATAGTATGTAATATTTTTTCTGCCTAAGTCAATTCATTCAAATTAAAAAGTGATTTCAGGATAATGAGGGAGTAATTTTCTCAGTTTTTGCCTTGAAAAACTGGGATACACAGAGTGAAAATTTGCATCCGTTCCCCTTCAAATCCCCTAAACATCCATGTTAATAAAAATGCTAATTTAGTAATAATATTGCAATTTTCCTTTAAGAAATTAAAATGTAACTTTAAACAAAGTCAGAAATGACTGAGAAAGCATTCCCTCTGCTGGACATGACAAATCTTTTAAAACATGTACACTTCCTCATCATTCCAGCTCACATGATCCAAACAAGCCACTGTACTGCAGTTACCCGGAGGCCCTGCAGGTCATAAGTACAAACCCTCAGATCTACCACACTGAAGTCAAAATGATTACGTGAGCAGGGATGAATATTCGCCCACTGTTGGCTCCAGCGGGTGAGTTGATGCTCGCTGCTGGAAGTGGCTGGTATTCCTCTTGTTAACACTCACTTTGACTTGCCCGTGGCTCATTTTAAGGAGGAACTCAGAGAAAACAAAGCTCTGCATGGTGAGCTCCAGTCCTGACTTTCTATTGAATGTATATACAAATGTGAATAAATAATACTTGTGATTTTCACTTTGTCTCATCAAAACATCCCAAAAGTTAAAATCCCAGACTGAAATGATTCCAATGCTTACCAAACTCTTGCAACTGTAAAAATATTTGAGTAAGAGTGTTTCATTTTTACAGAGCAGAATAATATGTCAATACTCAAACTACACAAATTTCGAGTCCTTGGTATTGATCACAATTCACTGTCCTTTAAAAACATAGCAAACAAATCAGACTTAACCAAATAGAAAGTATTTTAAATTTTTGAAATCCCAGCCAAAAAGCATGCTGGGTTAAATGAGGACCAATGTTTTACTTGTTAAATTCGTAAATTATTTTATTTTTTGTTTTTTTTGTGATGTATTCCTCTCCTTTGTAACCGGTGCTTTTGCGGTGGTATGTTGTCCTCTGCTTTCATTTAAAATTGAACAATTGTTATGGGACAAAAAGTGGTCCCTTTTCTAGACCGCTGCATTTTGTCTGATCAATGGAAACCTCTAGAAATGAGCTTCTGTTTCCTTTTGGGTCTAAATATACTCTGTTTGAGTCATTTTATTGTTTCATTCAAACCCTTAGTTATTGTTGTTAAGTCTCCGTAACAGTGTTAGATGTTCCCTTGTTTAGTTACTTCCTGTTTTATTTTGCTAGTCTCTTGTTTTGTGTGCGTTGTCTTTAGTTTTGCTTAACTCTCTGTCTCGTTAGTTTGATTCTGTTCACCTGTGTCTTGTTTTTCCAAGCTGTGATCTTGCTCCTTAATTACTTCATCTGTGTACTTAAGCCCTCAGTTTGGTTTTGGTCACTGCAGTTGTTGTGCCAAACTGTTTGTTCTGTTTCTGTAAGTTTGTGAGTTTTAACTGCACATTTCTTTGGACTCCTGTTCTCGGAATATATCTTAACCAAATAAAGGTTAGTTTTTGATTGTGCCACTTTGTCTTAAGTTTGGGTCTACTTTCCACATCCTAATCCTTAATACGTGACACACTGGTGACTGATGACTATACATGACAATAAGTTTTATTTAAACATAATTTTTTTTAACTTTTAAAAACTGGTTAGAAGCTACCTACAAATGTTGTGTTGGTCGGGAATAATTGGGTGAATTCTCTAATGCCAGATGCAAACATGCCAGATCTGTATAAATTCACAGGTGAATTCAGGCGATCCATAGAAATGTACTTTTGCAGTTTACCTAGTTACCGATTTTTACACTTATTTTAAAAAAGAGAAAGAAGAAAGCCCTAAAGAGCAATAACATATCAACATGGTGGATTTGAGCATTACTGCTATTTTTCCCTTTAGCAAGACCAAATTTCTAAGAAGGTGCAGTTCATTTAAATAAGAAAGGGTAAAATATAAGACTTGTGTATTCTGTTATGTCCCCAAAAAAGATTTCTATTATGTTTTGTGTGCTTTTGCAACATTTTGCTGTTTGCTGGTATGGCTAGCTTTGAACATTAAAAGAAAGAACTGTTGTGGATGACTGATGTTTAAAATTCTCAAAAGATATTCAGCTACAAATTTTTATTAAACGGAGGTTCTTTATTATTGTAGAATATCAGTAGCTAGCTTCAGAAAGACAAAACATGCAAGCATTAAAAACATCTACGCACAGATAAATACATTCATATGCAAATGCATTGATGTGCAGATAGAGTAGAAAATGGTTTTGTCATTGGGCATATGAACATAAACATGGGAAATGTATGTGTATCATTGTGTATGTGTATACATGCTTCCTTGTAGCTTTAGGGTAAAGAGTCAGTGCACATTCAGGTCAGAGCTGTCAATCAACTGCCAAACTGTTGTGTTCACTGACTTATAAAAAGAACATAAGGCAGTTTTATTGAGTAGCAAGTAGAAAAGTTTCTGCCCATTAAATGCTTATTTAGCCGTTTTCTACGTTAGTGTTTCTTAACGTACAGTATGTTACTGTATAGGTCTCATTCATAAATGCAAGCTTGTGGTAGAGATGGAGATCCCACATGCCTGCTTTGGTCCACTATCTCTCCCAAGGACACTCCAGGCAGAGAGGAGAGGGTGGGCAAACCACCAACCTCGTAGTTGGGAACAATGCATTCTACCATTGCCCATTTTTACTTCCTATGAGGTAGAGCACCAGAACCTGGTTAAGTTAAAGCATAAGTTAGGATAGTATTAGAAAAGATCACCATATGAGTAAAAATAGACCTCCGTGTTTGTGGGATATATGGAGTGAACATCGTTCAGTTTCCTTGATCATGGAAAGGTGACTCACACCTTCCATCAAGGATGTTTTTTGGCAGTGAGGATAATCTCTTCAACAAAAGTAAAACATATAGATTTACTGTCACATTATCATAGTTCATCTTCTCACTTGTACCTGAAGCCACACTTCAAAAAACAGCAAAGTCATGTGTGTTTTCTTAAGCACTGTGCTATTTTTCACTCTAGAAACCTTTAATTAAATCCAAACCCCTGCTAGCAGTCACTGTTTATTTCTGGTAACTGTGAAGGTAATCTTATCCAAACCATACAAGTAGTTTTAGGTGCATAAACTTCATCAGAATTTTAGGGGTTGTTTTGTTTTTGAACACATAGACAAATGAGCTGCTTTGTTGTTTAGGTATGAGGATTTTTAGACTGAGAACTGATCTAAAAGTACATACCATTTACATTCAGCTTGTTTCTATTGTTTATGTCATCTTCGCCTTTCTCCCATCTTTTCTTCGTTGCACTCAGCTGTGTCTCACTTAGACTACAATTGCTTTAAAACAGTCTGTAAACAGCACAGTTTCTCTGGTGGGAACGTCGCCTGTGTTTCCATTCACTAAGCAGCCAGCAGCCAAAGAGCTGGCGCGGTGGGATTCAAACTGATTCACCAGGGACTCACACTGGAAGCTCATCGACACAAAACCCAACACCAAAAATTTAAAGTAATCATTTTTGACAGTCGCTAAAAATATGAGAAACAACCTCAGGGGGTTATGCGTGTCAATATTTTTTTGAAACAGGATAAAAATGATCTCCTTTTCCTTTGTTTTAAAACTGTCATTTTCTTAACTTTTGGATAAAAAGTGGTGGCATAATACGAAGGAGAAATTATGGTCATATACATTATGCAGCAAACAAACAGTGGTGAAATTGCTAGCAATCAGGTTAGGACCTTGAATTGGTATGTGAAATAAACAAGAGGTTTATTTATATATTCATACCTACGAGAGAGTGTGGTGTACTGATAGAGCTTACATTTTGGCCAAGCAACAAGGAAATATGTGTTTGGATTTATGTTTTTTGCTTCCATGGGAGCCCCCAACACTTCAACTAAACATTTACTGTCAATTTGCAGCACTCCCAGTGAGACAAATATCAGAAAACATTGCTTTCACTTCATTTGGGATTGACAGTTGAAACGGCAAAGAATCCCTCATCTATGGCTTTTAGCTGTTCATGTCAAAAGGGCCTTTTTTTTAAAATTTATGTTGATACTTTTATTCTTGGACTAGAGTAACTTTGAATGGTTTACAGTTCAAAATAATCCTTATTTTTAGTCTTGTTTTATCTAAAATAGTTGTTTTAGCTTCTTTTCCTTTAACACCATCTTCCCTTAGGCCAACTTTCATCTGGTTGGTTAACAGCAATTTAGTGGGGCACTTGGGTTAACAGCCATTGTGTTCTTTAGATGACCAAGAACAACATACCAAAAAGGTAATAAAATATAAAAATAACAGTGATTATTTGTACATTTGACCACATATGTAAGGTGCTGCTGACTTCAGGGGGATATAGTCAGGTGGTTGAAGGAATACTTGGAGGATCTTCTCTAGCTCACTCACTTGCCCTCCGTAGAGGAATAAGATTCTGGGGACAAGGGGGGATGACTTGTCCATCACTAGTGACAAGGTCAGCGAATTAGTTAAACAACGCTTTGGTGGCAGTATCCTACGGTGGATGGAATTTTTCCTGAGTTTCCTAAGACCCTGGATGTTAAAGGGGTGTCTTGGTTGGAACACCTCTGTTATATTGCATGAACATCGGGACCAGTGTCTGTGTACTGGCAGACAGGGCTGGTGATTCCCATCTTTAAGAGGGGTAATCAGAGAACTTTAATATCCTTGAGACGATGTAGTGCTGGTCCAGTGATGAGAAACAAGAGTGAGTTTTTCATCACTTGACCAGCACATCATCTCAAGGATATTAAAGTGTGCGTGGGTGTTTACCCAACCACTCCACATGTGTTTTGTGGACTTTGAGAAGACATTCGATGCAACCCTTGGGGTCTTCTGTGTGAGGTGCTTAGAGTATGGGCAGTCTGGCCCGTTGCTGAGATGTCCCTGTATAGCCACAGCATTGTACAGGAGCATCTCATTACTGGTAAAAAGTCAGACCTATTATCAGTGGTTATTGGACTTTGACAGGGGCTTCCCTTTGTCACTGATTCTGCTAATAATTTTTATGGACAGAACTTCTAGATGGAGTCAAGTGGTGGAAGGCTTCAACTTTAGTGGCCTCAGGATCTTGTTATTTTGTACATGCATTTACTGTATGTAAATATAAACTAGGCTGCTTTGGCTGCTTTGGAGTATAGCGCTAAATATGACTTGGTTTGCGAACCATATATTGTTTGGTTTTCATATGTATAAAGCATGTACCAAATTAAATGCAGTTGGTTTATTTGTGTTTAATTTATTTTGAGCATGTAAGCAATATACAGAACTTCATTTTGGACAGAAAAGAAAAAAGAAACTGTACAAATTAAAGCAAAATACACTCAAATATTGTTCCACCTATTCTGATTTAGTTACATATTGAAAGTAGTTCGACAGTCATTTTGTGGTTGTTGATGCAAATGGTGTTTATAACCACTAAATTATTTTGATATGACATGACTACTGTATGAGGAAACTTTCCAACAACTTAGATCATGAGCTGGATGCATAAAGTTCTGTGTAGAGTCCTCGAGAGCTACCGTCCTGCAGCTTTTAGATGCATCCCTGCTCCAACACAGCTGAATCAAATGGTTTGATTACCTCTTCCGCATGCCATCAAGTTTGGCAAAGGCCTGATAACAAGCCATTCATTTGATTCAGGTGTGTCGGAACAAGGATGCGTCTAAAAGCTGCAGGACGGTAGCGCTCGAGGACTGGGATTGGGCACCCCTGGCTTACACCATGTGTAGGCACAAAGGCAAAAAAGTAGCGATATATTCTTAAAGTCTGATTTGTAAGGCCTAAAATACAATTATACATGTGCAAGAACCTGATATCCACTTTAATCCTTAGCTGTGAATTGATATAGACTGTCCTTTATTTGTGCATAAAAACGCTGCTTGCACCACAAATCGTCATACATGGAAATGAAAATAACAGCAATGAAGAAGTGATAATTCTCACTAGGTGCAAAAACTCATTGCCCAAGTGGTTTATTGGCAAAGCGGAGAAAAGAAATTGTTTAATTTCATGAATTTCTTGTGGAATAATAAACAGAACAGGATCTGCAGAATAAAATAGGGTAATAGAGACTATCAACTCTCAGTTTAGAGAAGGTTAGGAAAATGCCACTGATAATATTAATAATTACAACATAAAAAATAATGAAAATAATATTTTAGCATACAGTGAATTTAAAACAATTAAAAACAACAATACAAAGACTGTATATGGTTAACTACACATTTTACAGATTTGCATGTATTAACAAAAAAATAATGATGACAAAATCAAGCTCTGTGAACTTGGTTGTCTTGTTTTTTGATTTGTGTCACCTTCATTTCACCGACTCGGCTAAAAAATAACATGTGCATATGTAATCGGAAGTATGCGTGAGCTACACGCTACATATTGTTCCTTATAAATAAATAATGTGCAGGAAAGGTTTTTGTGCAACCACGTTATTTATACATCTGGCCCCAGGTAGTGAAAGGAATACTTATTTTGTGTTTCATATTTGCATTGTCATTCTTTCTGAGCCTGAGGGTAAAGCTGATTCTAGAAACTTGGGGTTCAAGATGTCCAAGATGTATCTGTGAAGTTCTTTTTCTACTGGAAACACAAAAATCCTCACCAAATACTGAAAAGAAAACCAGATATACATGATAATGCGACGCTGTGACCTCATGCTGCACCCAGGGGCAGGCTGCTTGCTAACTTGCGTCTCTTTGTTTCCATTGGCTCCGCTGCCATCGACTTTGCCCTAATGTCAGAGGTATGACATGACCTGCAGGCATCTGTTCTCCTTCCCTGGAAGTGCCGCACAAACACACATCATAAACATCACACACACTTTTAAGACACACACACCCCACACCCTTGTCTTGTGGTATTTCTTGGGTATCCACGCCCAGTGTCCTGTGGTGTGTCTCCTGCAGAGTAGTGTATGTTTTGTTTATGGTCAGTGACATGCACAAGCACTGTGGGGCCTAACTGAATGTGAGCACTGTCAGAAGAGATTAGCCGCATGTGTGTTTGTGTGTATGTGTTGGCTAGTTGACTGGTGGGGAGACACCAGTACAGATGGGGGCTTCAGATGTGATGAGCGTCATTGCTGGGCCTTCTCCTGTCCTCTTGGTTCAGCATCAAGAAAAGCCCTGCTGCTGCCATCCAAACTAACACAAACAGCCCATCAGCCACACCAGTGTCTCCTTTGTCTCCTTGTCCCTGTGTCATACACTCTACCTCAGATACACATTGAGTTCAGTTGATATGGGTCTTTAAAGCCCACGTTGTGTTTTGGGGACTGAAACAGCTGATAGATCTTGCCCTGAGTGGATCATTTTCACCAAATCAACTTTCAACTGCAATTTAAGTTTCCTAGAATCTGTGTTGTGTTTCACATTATCACAGCTAGTAAAACTGTTTTCTATAGTTTAAGAGATTATTTTCACACTAAAAGATGAAGATAAAAATGAGGAATAACATAATATGCTACTGTTTTCTATCAAATTCCTGTAAAAATTTGTTTACCTTTTTAGAAGAAGTTTTCTAAGTTTATTTATTCAATTTTCACCCAGGTTTAATTGAATTCAAAGTAGGAATAACTTTTTCCTCCTCTGAAAAACAATCCCTATCCATTTATATTCATTATCACATTAAATCCAAAATATGGTGGGTGTTCTACATTAAATATGCATCCAAACAAACTGAATTATATACGTCTCATCAGAGATTAAATGTCAGAGAACTGATTATGGCCTCCTTTAACTCACTAACTTGGCTGTACACACACACACACACACACACACACACACACACACACACACACACACACACTAGTAAAAGTGTTGTGATGGTGGGCTGAACGCTATAGGGGTTGATGGTTAGTTCATGGCCTTGCTCACTCGATCAGACTAGGCATTTTGTCCAGACACTGAACAGAGCCCTCGATTGCCCTGAGGCCAGATCTCTCTCTGACTGTCTCACACACTTTGTGAGCCAAAGAAGAATTCCTATTATGTTTGTACCTAATAAAAAAAATTACTTTTTTTTTTTTTTACCATCCTTATTATATCCTCCTCTATTACAGAGCATCACCCTCCTTTTTGAATTTTTCTCTACATTTTGATATGTATATATATTTTAAATTGATAATAATCTTTATTTTTTCACTCTAAACACACATAATAAATGCAGGTGAATGAAATGTTTGTTGATCAGATGTGACTACACCTTAAAAGCAAAAACGGTTATTTCTACAGACTGTATATGAAAGATGGATGATTCCACAGTGTTTTCTCTAAATGGTTTCTGCATTCTCAGCATTTTCAAGCCTGTAATGGAAATTTTTTCCTTGACCTTATTGAAAAGTTTCTATATTCTGTCTCCATGTAATCTGTCAGATACCGGTATATAAAATGTTGGTGCACGTTTTTGCACACAATGTATTCTGTTACCGTAGCAGATAACTTGTTTTTTATAAATATTCTAGGGTTGCAATCCCTTTGGCTCAAAAACATGTAGACTGCTGTCATGTTGTCTGTACTTTGTTTAACCCCTTTGCAAATGTAAATTAAGCTCATTAAGCTAACCTAGTGGTGTGTACCTTAATTTATTTCAGATTTCCACAACAAGCTTGTCAAAAGTGGGATCCCATGGCTGATTGGATCTGGATCTGGAGTCTGAGATAGACAGTGATAGATCATTGAGGAAAATTGCATTTCCAGGATCTCCCATAGTTAACAGATGAAGTGGGCTAACCTTTGGACCCCAGACCATCTCCACTGTGATACTCAGGAATGAACCATAACTTTCTAAAAGGTGAGACATCTAAGATAAATTGTTGTAATTTTTAGGGAACAAAATCTAGAGAATATTAATTACAGAGCAGATTCAATCAGTGTTTTGGGAAAAACCCCAAAATAACTAAAGCTAAATTGAGAGCCTGAGGTTTACCGTTGTTGTAACTGGTTTTGCCAGGTTGAAGTTCCTGTCTATAAGCATACGTTGGCATACCAGGTAAAAGGAAGGCTAGATAGGGTGGATATAAAAACAAGCATGTGTGAGATTGGGAAACAAGTCTGTTAAAGAAAACCCCAATGAAGAGATGGATTTCAAATCTCCAAATGGGTTCAACATGAGAAAAATATGGTGATGAAGCTTACAATGTTTTGTATGTTTGGGTACAATATTTTTTTTTGTTTCCACACGATGAAAGGTCATTAGTTTGTTTTTATTTGGTGCCAGAACTAAAGTGCTAAATTATCTGCTCATATCCAGAAACTGTACGGGTGGAGCACACAAACACAAATACGTGTTAACTGGTGCGGAGTAACAGAAAAGTCACTAAAATTGGAGCACGAACTTCTTCGTCATATGTGTCAGATAATGGGCCAAAAGGCAGCAACAGCACAAACAGTTCCAGCTCAGTAATTCAGAGGTAAGGTCACACAGCTATCAGCTACATCTCCTTGTGTCAGGACAGCTGTCAATCAAAATAGCTGCAGCCCTAACTTTAAGCCTATCAGAATCCAAATTCATGAGTTTAAAACAGAAAGAAAGAAATGCCCAAATCATGAGACTGTTATGAAGACAATCACTCCACATATGGCCCAAACTGTTTTGGACCACATTTGTAAAAAAATATTAAAAAACAAACAAACAACAATTTGGAAGCCTTTACACTAAATAATATGCAACTTCTGTCTAAATTTCAACAAAAAATGGTCGCATTGTAAACTTATAGTCAGGTTAGATAAGTGTCTGGGTCAAATAGTAAGATGAGAGAAACAGGGGCGAGTCGATTAATAACATAAACAATTCATGTGTATGAGCTTACACAGAGAAGGTCCAGCAGATCATGTATCTGGCATGTCTGATGTAAGCACAACTTTCATGTTGGAATAATTTTTTATCCAAGAGCATCAGCTAACACTTAAATATTTGCTAAACACACTGCTCATTATACATAGTATAAACTGAGTTTCACATTTTTAATTACTGTATGAATGCATGACTGTTACTATGCGCTATATGCAACACTCAAAGTATCCCTGACAATGCCTAGTGCAGAACGATTGGTAAGTACCGAAATAGTGCATACCATCAAGTTTTACGTGGGAAGAATTCAGGATAAAGTATTTAAATGTAGCATAATGCAGAACCATTTGGACGGAGAGGTTTTTAAACAGGAACAAACAATCACCAGCTCCCCTCAATTGGCAGTTCAGCAGTTGAGAAGACAGATGAATTGACAGGTTTTCAAGTATTAATTTCATTCCTCTTCATTGAAATCTGTATCTGTGATCAATATCTTGTCTTGTGTCTTTCTCCTATTTTTTTCATTTTGAAAGTGGGGTCCTGCCTCCCTGTTGAAATTTTTGTAAGTGGTATGACCCGAGCATACCTCCAACAGCTAATAACTAATAACTGGCTACCAGGGGACTGTGTGTCTTTTGGTGGGGGAGGGTAAAAGGGGAGTTAATAATGCACACACAAGCTCAAGTTCAGTTGAGGTGATGTACATCTACTGCAGTAATCCTTAACTCTGAAACCATCCACAGTGATGCCATTGATTTTTCTAAATCACATATTCTTTCCATATTCCTGTGATGCCTTAATTGTTTTAGATTAAGACAGTTCCATCAACAATTTCTAGATTTTACAGTTATTTTTCCAGTTAATACCTCAACAACTTACTTGGATGGATATAATATTATCGTAGCCTGTGGTAAGATGACTGCTATTTTTCAACTATCCTCTAAGTTCAGTATGTAGCCCTCTGAAATTTGTTAAACTTTTTTTTTTATTAAATATAATTATTTGCTTTTTGGGAAATTAAAAAATATCTAAATGCACTATAATAAGTATAAAAAAATGTCAATTTTATGATAACCTTTTGGTAAATTTAAACAACAGAAACTGACCCAGAGTACTTTAGAAACAGGCACAAATACATAGTCAAAATACATGAAAAAGCTTTGTTTTACTGCGTTAACTAATTATTGTGAAAAGTAAAAATCACAGTGATTTAGTGATCATTAAAATGTGCTCAGAACTCATAAATCGTGACACACTGCTGTCTTTATAGGTTAAACATATCCACGTCATTACTGGTATCGGCAGTACTGGACTTGTATTTACTTGGTGTCAATCAATACCAAAATTTGCAGTACTACCTGTTCGTAGAACAATGACATAATAATAACAATAGCTGAAACAACCAAGTGTTTGGCTGGGAAAGATCATGTCCATGGCAAACTACTGATGGTAACAGAGTTGTTACATTAAGGCACTGAACACTGTTCAGTTAGGGTCAGAAAAAGGTCATTGTCCTCATGGCAAAAACAAACTAATATTAGCTGCTGAGACTGGAGATGAGTCTGTCTTCAGTGCTGAATTTAAATATAAATTTTGTATATTGCAAAATCCCAAGAAATGAAGAAAGCTCAGCTTTTACAGTATGGTAAATGATATCCAAACAGATGCTCCATTTGCCAAATAAATACGTGGAGATGCATTTTAATGGTAGATTAGTTAGTAAAATGAATGCTGTAATTCTGTGCTCCATCTTATATTTGCATGGCGGAAGACAAATGAATTATCTGATTATTTTACACAGTGTTTGGCTTTAAAGCCTTAAAAAGCATTACACTGTCACTGCAACTAAACTTGGATTGTATTTAAGTTTGCCCCCAACATCCAGGCCCCTGCCTTGTTTTATCTCAGGTCTGTTTTGGTCTTATTTACTTTTGGCGGGTGTTTTTGTTTGTTTGTTTGTTTGTTTTTTCTTCTTTTTTTTTTTTTTAAATCACTGGATATGCCAGATTAGCCACTTTTATCCTTTTGCTAGCATTGATGCTAAGCTCACAATCTCATGGCACCAGCTTTGTAGTTGTTGTAGTTTTCAGTTTGGATATTGCCTTTGCCTAGGTTATGTTTTCATTCTGATCTGGTTAGTTATTAAGTCTTTCCTGGTCCCTAGTCTGGGTTTCTGTGATATCTCCCCTGTTTAGTCAGTTTTGTCTTTGTGTTTACTTTGGCCTGTCAAGTTCATATGTCTTAATCTCAGTGTTAGCTTCCTCTTTTATTTTGATAGTCTCGTGTCCTGTATGTTTTGGGTTTGGTTTGCTTCATTCTTGCTAGTTAATTGATTCTCTTCACCTGCTCCTGCTTGTCCCCGGTTGTGATATTTCCATTATTACCTCAAGTCTGTTTAAGACCTCGGTTCCCCCTGTTCTTTGTCACTTCGTCATCATCCCCTCTTTGTGTGTGTGCGTGCACTGTTTGATCAGTTATGTAAGCAGCAAGTTTGTTAATTTACAAAGCTAACTTCACATATTGTTGAATATGACTGGAAATTAGCCGTCAAGTCCATAAAGTCAAGTGTGCTCTCGTATCACAGAACGAAGCTGAGAGCTGTTTTTGAATTGACTTCTATAGAACCACAACTCTTTTTGCAAGCAGAGGAGCCACCATCTGCTTGCAAATTAAAAAGAGTGCCAGTTAAAGGCACTTTTTTGTTGGCTTTGCTTCTCAGTCTTGGAGACTACATCCATTGTTCAAGGCTGGGATGAGCCTAAAAGCTTCAGTTATTTCTGACTAGCTTCATAGCAAATTGACAGTGGAAAATAATATAAAAGTCTACTATACAAGTAACAATATGTACCTGCCCATAAAATATTTGCTTAGAGGAAGTGTTGCTTCATATTCTTGTGTTAGTATGTGGGTGTCTCTGTGTTAGTTAGTGCATCAAGCTATATTGCAGAAGTGTATTCTCCTCTGAGTAACCTTGACCCGTCTGGAGAGGCAGCCTTGCCTCAGCAGCAGCAGCAGCAGCTGTGTCACTTCAACTCAGCATCTTCAGTCCAACCTTAAGGGACCCGGACTGCCCGTGTCCCTGCCCAACCAGGACCCCCCCCCCCCCCCCCCCCCCCCCCCCGAACCCCCA
>VUQR01000652.1:20500-47381 GCA_015108515.1 Hemichromis elongatus | reverse complement strand
ACCCCAATGGAACAACCAGCCAGACCTCCCCCCTCTTACCCTCCACTTCTGCCCTGAGCTACCAGCAAACACACATTCATGCCCGCTGTCCGTCATGCATACTGATAAATGTGTTCACTATCAACAGCAGCAGACAGTGGCCTGGATGGCTGGCTGCTTGAGTGCTGACAAAGCCCAGACTCTGCTTGCTTGGCCCTGCAGATACAACAGCGGTGGAGACAAACACTGGCCTCCAGCCACTCCCAGTCAGCTCTACATATGTCACATGTTAATGACATCAAGTCTATGGCCACCCACAGACGGCAGCGTACTTGAGGGCAGCAGATTGAGAAATACAATCTTTTCTCCTTCGAACATCAGTCTGATCTTTTCGCTGTGGCACTCACTGCCAAGAGTCTGTCACCTTTCTCCACCTTCTCCAGCCGCAAAGCGTACTATGTGACACGATGAGTTTAGTTACTGAGTTATTTAGACTAAAATTTAATTCTACAACACAAATATATCATTAGAATATTTATGATACATGTTTTTCTTCCTGTGAAATAATGAATATTTGTAGCCTGGAGGTTTCCTCCGTTAATTAATTAAGTGAACTAGACTGAAAAGGGAAAGTAAAAGTCATTATTCTAGCGCATGAGTTCATCATTCTGCCTGTGTTCAACTGTTTCACGGGAAGCTTGAGAAGATACTTCTTTGTTTTTGTAGGGATTTCAGCCAAAAACACATTCACAGCTTTAATCCTTATCCCATTAGTGGAGTGAGTGTTGAAAACAGTAAACAGCAGCCATGCTAGACTCCTCCATGTGCAGAAAGGAAACAGTGCAGCATCTTTTGTCAAACATGACTAATTCACTTTTGCCCTTTGTGTGTGTGGGAGCTTTGCCTTTCATATCGATCATGGCTGTGCCAACTGTTTGTTTTGTCTTTTCATATGATGAACCTTGGGCCCTGGGTGAGGCCCCGGCGGAGCTTTGCTCCATGCTAAAGGGCTTTTTGTGAGACAGTGTCACGCTCCCTCGTTCCGGCGAGGCTTCGCGTTTCTTATTATTCATGGCTCTCTCCCCGTTTGTTGAGAAGGCCGGGATCAAACAGGCAGATTTGCCACGCCTGACACCCCTGCTGCTGCAAGTGTGTGTTTTGTGTATGTGTGTGTGTGTGTGTGAACTCAGCTCGGACTCAGTAATGACAGGATTTGTTAAACAGTAAATTAATGAATAATGAAATATCCAGCACGCGCCTGCCTTGCCTGGAGCACAGTGCCCCGAGCAGGAATTACTCCCGACCGGCACTCGGCTGTCTGCATGCTGGATAACCTGTGTGTGTGTCTGTGTGTGTGTGTTGGATAAGCATTTTTACAGCCCATTGCATGACAGAACGCCGAGGGGCTTTGCTGATGGGGGCCTGCTCGCTCACTTCCTGGCAAAATGACAGACAGGCAGATGCAGCCAGATGCAGACATAACTGCATATAGAAAGGACTGTCAGCGCTGCTCTCATACTTGCATCTATCAAATGTTCTCCTTGTCTTCATAATCTCAGTCCCTGTTCATAACTGGATTACTTCCCCCTAGTCGTGTAACTACCTCTGACACTTTCATAAAAATACATTTTGCTTATTGTTATCACCAATTCATCAGACACAAGTGATTTATATTGCATTGAGCTCCTGGATAGTTATTTGCAGTTTCAAACACTCAGCAGCTCGGGAACCCTCCGTGCACTGAGCAGAACTGCACAAAAAAACAGAAGACAAACAAAGAAATGCACTTTACAATTTACACATATGATATTTAATGAATTTCATGAGTGTTAATGGAAATGTGGCTAGGGGACCTTCAGGGCGTAACACACCTCAGTTCTAACTGTTTGTCCCGTCCCACTGTATGGGCTTTTCTGTCTTGGATCTTAGTTTAACTCCTTAAATTATTTCTACAATATCACAAGAATGTTGTAAATACTTCAGCAATGCTACTGTTTAGTTACTCTAAAAGCTTAAATTATTTCTTGTGTGAAAATATTGAGAAAACTGTGATTGATTAGTGGCTCTTTATTTTAGTATGGGGCCTGACTGGGACACGTTAGAACATTATCGTGACTCTTCTGCAAACTTGGACCTTTTTTAAATTATATTTTCAGTTTATTCATATATTAATTATGTTACATGTGTATTTATAATGGATTTTAAAACGGATGTCTGCAGAATTGTGTGAGGGGAACAACTGACTGTTCAAATATTTGTAAGCAGTAACAGATGTGACTGAAACACACATCTAATGTTATAGCTTGCACTTGTTTTTTTGACATCATTACACACTTACAGTCTCCAGGTTGGTCAGATTTCATATGTTACCTTATTAAGATAAACAAACACTACATTAACTTCATGAACTACTACAAAACCTATCTGGCGATGATTTTTAGTGCATTTTTTTTAAACAGTTTCACATGTATGATAACTAATTAAAAAGAAATAACATTAAAAACAATGTTGGGAAAGAATTAAAAATGTTTAAGAAATGACAGTTGGAGACATGTACAGCTATGTGCCAGCTTAAACGTGGCTGTAATTTTTTGAGATTTTAGAGTGCACTGATCCTGTACCATTTCTTTTTAAAATCATATCCACACAATTATGTCACAACATAAATCTTAACCTCAAGTTCAATTAATTTTATAAACATTTCTAATTAATGGTGGTTGCTCAGTTCTATTTTTATATTCTAGAGACATATTATCTGTTTCTTTATGCCTTTTGGTGTTCAAAATTATTTTACAATCTACTAAAGTAAGCATTTAATTTGTGCGCAGGAAACTCATTATAAAATCTGACAAAAGGAGAACACTCCACAGGAAGAGCCTGAACAGCCAGGGAAAGCAATAGAAGCAAGGTCCTATATACAGAACCAACTTTGTAGGTAATAGAAGAAGAAAACCCTGAAGTAATGTTTTAAGGATTAAAATCCAGGGTCAGCTATCACTATAAAACAGTCACTTTTCATGTACAATCTTCTTCTGTATGTCATTTTTCTTGATTGCCAGGTCTTTATGCTGTTTTGATTTGTTTTTCAGCAGAAGAACTGCACTTGTCATACCTACTGCACACCTTTGTCCAGTGTTTAATCCCGTTTCTTATAAATAAATCTGTTTTCAGATATATGTCCGTAAAAACTATAGGACATACAGTGAACCATCTGCTGCAAATCATTTGAAACACAGCCTATCATTTTTGATTAACGGAGGAATGTAGGGTGACATTAAAATTTCAATTAAACTATTTTATATCGAGTGCCTTTAATTATTATTTAAATCGACGCCGTCACACTTATCGTGCGGTCTGAGCTAATTTGTTTAAAAGCCACGTTTCTCCTCGCGTTTGTTTTTATTTTGTTGTTGTTGTCTTTGGCTTGTTTGTTTGTTTTTCCAGCGGACCTGCCGTTCTTGTGGCCACTGATGCTCAGCAGCTTCCTGCCTTTGTTGAACGGGAATCGCTCGCGGACATGCGGGTGCTGAACTCTGCACCTGCGTCACGCAGCGTTCCACTCTACGGGTCACAGTGAGCCCGCGGGCTCCCTCTCTCCCTCTATCCTGCCTTATTTTCTTCCTTCCACTGTCTCTTTTTCTCATTAGCTTTCTTTCTGTGGCCCTCTCTGTTTTTCGCTGCGCGTCTCGCGCTCACTCGTCATTAGCACACCGGCGGTAGATCCCCACCGCAGAAGAGAAGCGAGCCCGCGAGGCACGATTCTGTTCCCCATGTGCGCGTGTGAGAGAGAAGCCTCTCTCTGAAAAAAGGGCCTCACTGGCTGGAAAATACAGCCAATTATCTCCCTGGAATAAGACAGTATCCATCATGGTGCGTGCGTGCGCGTGTGTTTTCAGACCTTGCAATATATGGACACTTTAAACCTCGCAAGGCTATTACTTATAGAATAATATAACAGCAATAATAGCATGAGTAATAATAAGAATGATACTTTATGGATATATATAATATTCATGACCACAAAACAATCAATAATCAGCAGTTTCTGGGAGTATATGTAGTTCATTAAAGAAATAAAACCTGCCCTCCTCAATTAGCATTACAACTCCAGATGGTGTAACCAAACAGCTAACAATTAACTTGCAGTTATGCACTCACGGGCCAATTTAATGCCTGGTTAATTAGTAGTGGCTCCATCCCTCTTTTTGAATTTATGTGCTGACTTTTTTATTTGCAGATGCAAAAGTTGCGCCTTTAAATATCCATAAGTCTAGCAGTTTTCCTGTTTTGTTCCTGGCAGAAAGATGAAGATACTAAGAGAAATACATGTAGTGTCATGCCCTTTTGCAATTTAAGCCTAAAATATTTAAATGGGAGAAAATATAGTTTACCAGAAATGTGGTCAAGGGACCTTTAAGGCCTAACACACCTTTGAATTGATTTGTGTCTAGTTACTGAGTTGCATTGCAAAGTTCCTCTGTCTCCTTTGTTGGCCGGGATTTCTATATTTTCTGTTTAATCCTTTGGCCATAAAAAATGGATGTTAGCAGGGTTGTGTGCCATTCAACTGTATTTAAGGAATTATTGACATGCGTATCTCTTCTTATAGATAAGGTCCGAAACTTCCCATAGCTTGCATTCACTTTTTTTTTAAATCAGTACCCATTGACAATCTCTTAGGTAGTAAATTTTCTTTTTTTAATCTATTTAGAGAGAACAAAACACCAAACATAAAGCTGAAGGGAAGAAGATGGACATGCTTGGTGCTTTTTAGCTATAAAATTTGGAATACAATTTCTCTGTGTAGCCAGTCGTTTATTTTTGAAGTTTGGTGTTTTCATTGGCCCATTTAGCAGATATCAGTGTTTTTTTCCCCTGCTCCCGAAGAGGCCTGACCTGTGAATCTGACTTATTACACAGTAAACAACAATGTTAAAACCCTGGCATCAATCTACTTCTGGTCATTCAGAAAGCTGATTTTTCTTCCAGATCCCCCAGATATAAACTACTTCAGGTGTTCTTCAATATTTCATAACACAAATGAATACAAGTTGAACCCGAGCCTTTACTGAGACTCCACTTTGGAATTTCCCTGGAGAAAAGGCGCAGGCTGCACACCTCGCATAATAAAACACATGGTTTATTATCAATATGATAGAAATGAAATCACTGGACAATTAGAAGCATGTCTACCCATCATCAGCACCATGACAACAGCTCTATAAGAACAGAAAAACACTGGATGAGTCCTGTCCCCCAAACGGCTCACAAAGGTCAAATCACAGATTAATAGGCCTACCCCAAAATAGCTGGCGCACCTATTTACACAACCATCCATTTAAATTAATATAAATAAATATTTACACACATAAATTAACACCTTCCCTCCTCTCCCTCCTCTTGTGTTAAATAACCAGACAACCCTGTTTCACATATAGATTGCATATCACCCAATCTCACAATGCTTTTTCTGTGTGAAGAAAAACACACACACACACACACAGACACACACGCACTCACTCAGGCACACAGACACAATGTTGTTTGTTGGCTGCTCACAGCATCTCAGTCTCACAGGATGCAGGCAGGGGGAGCGAAATGAATGTAACACAGTAACCACCATGTCCTCAGGGGAATGAAAAGAACGTAACACAGATGAAAAATCCCTCTGTGCTCTCTGACACTGGCCCACGGGTGTCTTCCTCTGCCTTTTTCTCTCTGCTGAGCCTTCCCCTTCCTCCTCCACCTCAGCCCCGTGCGTGGCAGGTCAGTCGCAGGGGTGTAAAGCTAGAAGTAACGGTGTAACGCCTCTGTCTGTGTGTCTGCCTCCTTCTCGGCTCTCGATCATCACTCCCCTCCTTCGCCTGCTTCATTTCCGCTGCTTCTCCTCTTTGTCGCCGGTCTTTCCAGCATCCCCGTGCCGGTTGTTAGGAGGGTTGTTGAGAAACATCTTGTCGAGTCCTTTGAGAGCCTCGGTGAGGTAGTTCTGCAGGGCGGTGAGTGCAGCACAGATGGCGGGTGAACCAAAACCATGCGTGATTAAGGAGAAGTGGGAGAGGCAACTCTGGATGCCAGGCTCCAGGATGGGGGTGGGCCTTGAGTTGCCCAGGGGAGTCCTGTCCTGGGCCAGCAGGTCTGTGAACTCCTTACACAGCTGTCTGCAGGAGAGAAGACACAACAAGATGTCAGGAGGGAGCTCTGCATCATCTTAGAGTTTCCCCAAAAGGGTTTTTGGAAAGCTGATATGACAAATAACTGCCAGTTTGCTGTCATTAAAATAAAACACTGATGATTTATTCAGCATTTCCTCAAGAATGTTATTAATGACAAAGCTGACACACAATACAGAGCAGACAACATCATATTAAAAATTTCTAAAAGCCAATATTCTAAAATTACTGCACAGGCAGAATAAAGAACATCCCTCAGAGCCCAAGACTTCCTTGGGGCCCCAAAACGTTAGTTGCACATAATTAGATTTGAATTTTGATTATTGAAATTCTTCATAGGCATTTTTAACACTAGAGCTTTATAAAGAAGATCTAACACTTTACCTGATCCTACAGCACTTAAGAGTTTCTGAGTCCCAGTCCAGATGTAAATTGTGTAGGCATGCCTAATTGCAAAATGTAACTAAATGTCCCCCAAGAGCAGTCTGAGAGCTTCCTCAGTGACAGTCAGGGAATTTTGGTGCATTGATTGCAGACTTTTTTTCCACCTCTTCTGGAAACCGCGGTGAATACAATCAGTTCATACGCTGGGATCACATGTTGCTATTTCACAGTTCAGTGTTTGCAAAAAGAAACAAATTGACTCAAATCTCCATGCTGGTTTGACTTTCACATTTTTGGAAAATCATGCCCTGTGGCAGTGGTTCTCAAACTGTGGGTCATAAAACCACAGCAGGTGGTTCGAGGAAGACCAGGGGGGAAAAAAAATGGTATGAAACTAATTTCATTGTTGAGTTTACTGACACAATTGTGCTGTGTTTTATTGAACTAAAATTCAAGTTGGTTCATTTTTTATTTTTAAAAGTGTAGGGTGTGATTTTTTTTTCCCCCCACCAGCTTTTGAAAGGGTCACACCAGAAAAAAAAAGTTGGACAATCACTTCCCTTTTGAAACACAACTTAAAAAAAAGTAATCTTGGAGATATAATGCTAAACTCCAATGTTAGTTTTAGAACATAGTTGTTTATTAAAAGACTTCGCTCAAATGAAAGCAATACCACTAATACTGCAGAATTGAGCGAATAGTCTGCATTAAGTTTTCAGCAGTTTATTAGACAGCAGCGAATAATGCAAAGCAAACGGTATAGATGCTAACTAGGAAAAGACCCCAAAAATGATTCAGAACTGTTCTAAAACCCAGACTAATGAAATTCTTTAGCAGTTCCTAAAAGGCCTCACCAGAAAGGAAAGAGTACATAAAACGGCTGTTCTACATTTTGGCTGTGGGTGCACTATAATAATTAAAAAAAAAAGAGCTTTAAAATGTAACCTATTAGAATATGATTTTGTATGTGTATGTGTGTTTGTTTTTTTAAATTCCATTCAGTGTTATTTATTTAGAACAAATCGATAGTAGTCATCATCAGTGTTAAGTAATCATATCCCTCTAAATAGAAATTTTGACGCTTTTTCTTTTGTTGTCCACTAAGTGTTTAGACTTCGAAGAACATTTTTCAAAAGGTAAATTCACATTTTTCAATAGTTTGAGGATATGGGCCAAGGTTACTTACCGTCACTCAGGATTACCTAAACCTCACTAGGTTATATTATAGATTAAGGACCTCACGACCTCACAGAGAAAAAAAACACCACTCTGACGACTCCTATTTGATTGTGTTCAATGAATACACTTACCAGAACAAAAATATTATGACTTATCTCAAGAGAAAACCTTCATGCTTATACTTTTTTAAACCTTTTGAATAAAATTCCCAATGCTCCCCCCTTGAACCCTTAGATATTTTCTTCTAGTTTTGCAATGTTTAACTCTGTTTATCTCTCGTGAACACAGCATGAACATAAAAACTTGTATTGAATTACATACAATTCAGTACAATTGAATTTTATGTAATTCAATCAATCTCAAAGATCAATCATTCTGATCTTTGAGAATGAGAAATACAGTACAACAGCAGAACCCAGAAAAACAAGGGAAATTTCAAATATTACATATTTCCATTATGAGAAAATGCATACCTCTTTAGTGAAAATAATGCAAAAGTGATCAGATTTTATTTATTTATTTATTTTTTAGTATTCTACATGAACCAACATTTAAATATAAGCATGTTAGAAATGTGGATCTTAATTTTTCACTGAATTTTAAATGCAACTGTAAAAGAAAATAACCTATTCACCTAGTTCTCCTTCTTAAATCATCCCCTGGTTTTAGGCCCACATTTTAAATTCAAGAGACCTCCTTCTCCCTCTTCCTCCCCCCTTTCACAGATTCATACTTGCACAGCCCGTGCACACACACCCTGTAAGCGGCCTAAGGGCAGAGCTCCAGCAAATGAGTGACAGGCTGTGCAGACCGAGCCCAGCTGGGGTTAGGGGAGTAGAGAGGAGAAGCCGCCACCCCGGGCTACACTCAAGGCTCTCGCTGTTGTTTTCTGACGACTTGAAACACTCCACTGCTAAATAATGAATTTCTAACAGGCAGCACTGATGCACAGTATTGGAACAGGTTTCAATCTGAGCATCAGACATCCACCACCAAACACATTGTACATACTGAGCATCACACAAACACACACTCACACAACCATAGACAGGCAGATGGTTTATACAGGCCAGCAGACAACAACATTTATGCAAGCTAAAAATATAAGCTTCCTGAGTGGAGGACTTGGAAAAACTCTAATTCCACCCTAAGTCTACATTTATAAATTCATTTCAAATCTGCAATGCTTATTTAGAAAAAACAAAACAAAACTTATTTTGCCCATGTGCACCCAGAAAAACCTAATTAAATTTCAGGATCTCCTGATTATAAATAAAAATATATATATATATATAAAAAAAAAACTTTAAAAAAGTGCAAATAAAACAGTTATCTCTAAGGCCAGAAACTGAGATATACATATAGAAACATCATGGTTTGTGTTAATAGGCTGTGTTAACAGTGCGCCTCCTCACCTCAAGATTATTCAGTGAAAAAGCTGCTTGTAAGGAACCTAATGTGTGCACAATTTATCCTGATGTCTTGCTAATTTTGTTTAAGATTCTTGGCTTTATTTTAGCTCACTTCTTAAATGCTTGACCTGACTTTAACTGCCCTGTTTTTTCTGCATTGCAGTTTTTTTCTTCCAGTCAGCTAGTTAAATACAAGTTAGATATAGTTCAGTGGGTTTCATTAAAAAAAAAAAAAATCACAATTTCCTCTCCAAATGTCACTAAGGTAGAGTGGACTATAGAATAAGGCACAGAGTGTAGCTGGGGTTCACACCCTCTGGGTTTCTTAAAATGGACCATAAAGGCCCCAGGAAAATGAGACTGGCCTTAATTTCATAATAATTTAATTCTCCCTAAATGTACCTATTTGCAGAAAGTGATTACCCTGTGATATTCAGAATTTATGTGTAAATGTTATGCAATTTCAATGGACAACAAAACACGAAGACAACAGAAATGCTTCCAAAAGGCAATTATGATGTATAAACCTTGTCAAATGGGGAAATTTTGTAACATTGAAATTGCAACAAGTCTGAATTAGAAGCATCTGAGGACACATTGGTATTTTAAAAAACCCAAACATTTAACTACATTTCTCTAGTTGCTCTCTTGTTGTTCATTGGATTGCTCTTTGTTTCTTTGCTGACTTTAAGTATTGCAAAAATAGTTTAGGGCCCAGTCTTTCTGACACCTTACTTTCCACAATGTCCTGCTGTGTCTGAATGCGTCCTAATACCTAAAAATTTCATGTGAATTATAATTCAGCATTACATTCTCGCACTTCAACCCCATCATCATCATCCTCCATCCACTTCCATATGATGCAGTGCGGACAGTCTATATCCTGTATGAGAGAAAACACCCATAAAGGCTATGAGAGAACAGAATCTAATCAAACGCTCCATCAAACTCACTTTGTCGCCAGCAGCATGTTTTTCCGCGTGTGCAGCTCGTTGGGGTCCGCGTGCTGCCGATTGAGGTACTCGCTCACGGCTTTGGTGGGAAATTCCGTCTCGCAGATGTAACCGAAATCCCGGGCCAGGTGAACCGCTTCACCTGTGGGGAAGGTATTAGGTGTATTATATATTGCAACTGTAAACACAAATACAAACCAACAGGATATTTCTGTTTTGGTGATATTGGCTTCAAACCGTAAAAAGTATGAGTATTGTCAGGTGTCATTTAATTCTTCATCTTTTTTTTTTTTTTTACTCATTAACGTCAGTGAAAAAAGCCGTATCTTTTTACGCACAAACCTCCCTCAGATGTCCTCCCAGCTGACTCAAAAACACTTAAAAATGCTTTAAATTTTGTTTTTAATGTTTATTGTGTAAATTAAACATAAGTACCATTTACTTGCTAAATAACCTCCTAAGACCCGAACTCTTTCATTGCATGCATTTTTAATTTCTCTTGCTTTTTTGGGCTGATTGGGACCAGATGAATGTAAAAACAAAGCAATATCTTTTTTATCTGATGTAGTTTCTGAGAAAAATGATATCCACATGTGAGGACATTGGTTTTAAATTTCGATAGAACACTATAAAGTCACAATTGAGTAATGATGTGCAAAACTTCTTATTTGGTGTCTGAACACAGCAGCATTTCTCCTGAGTACAAACACAAAATGAGAAACAACAATTGCGCCCCTTTGAGCAATATGGCTCATTTGAAGTGCTGCTAACAGTTGCAGGAAGACGTATGTCTGTACCCAAGTATTGATAAAGATATCAGGCCTTTGTATAGCAAAATATAGTATTGTGGTCTAGACAACCCGAAATGTGATGTCCACATATGTGGACGCCAGATCCTGGGAGGTTAATATTCAAAATGATCCATTTTATTTTGGTTCATACGGTACAGGCACGAGTAAAAACAATCGTCCAGCTTAGACATTTCAAAGTAAGTATTCATCACCTAAAGAGAAGCCTCAAAAGAAATCATTTCTCAAAAGGTAAATTCACGTTACCTGTTTTACGTAAGACACAGATACTCGGTCTATATATCGCTATAGCCCAAGGGGTGGGCCCAACCTCCAGCCTTTAATCCTTTAATTTAGCAGCCTCAAACACATCTATCGACAATGGATATTTCCTTGGCTACATTTTAACAGACATGAAGTAAGTCGCATTTTCAAGAAATACTTTTATAATCCTAGATCTTTGCACGTCACATTTTTTTCTCGAGCTTTCATATAGTTTTTTTTCTCTCTTGTTTTTGATAAATGATACTGTATTGAGTTGTACTCATAGCCAGAAATCCAGTTACAGGGAGTTGTGGCGGTGTAAGGGGGAATCCTGAAACTCTTGAAAATAATAATAATTTTTTTAAAAAAGGAAGAAGAAAAAAAAGAGATTTGGCTTTTATCACCAAAAAACGAGTCAGTCACCTTCCACGAGAGATGTTAGTAGTGTGACATTGGCAGCTTTGCGTCTCCCAGCAGGAAGATTCAGTCCAATCTTCTCCAGCTTTTCTCTCAGGCATTTCCCACCGTTTTTAGACTTTGCTCTGCAGAAAAAAAAGGAGGAAAGCAAATGAATTGCATTTAAAGTAAAAGTTATGACGAACACTGAGTGTGCGAAATGCGAAATGTCCTAAAATGCTCCTAATTAACGAACAATATATTAATGTGCGCTCTGGATAACATTTGTTTAGCTTGATCTCGTCTCCCAGTTCTTGTTAAAAAAAAATCTCTATGGCATAACTTTTCATGCTCCTCATAATTTCATTAATAACTGTTTCTGCAAATTAAATGCACACAAGTTTTTTTCCTCATAGTTTCTAGAGGTTATTCCTGAACTCCACGTTGTGTGTCAACATGCTTTGAGGCTACATTCGTACCTTCTCAACACGCCCCCCAACAAGGAGGCGTTGAGGCACTCGGGCGGGGACAGTCTCCTCTGCACTTCACCTACGGTCACTTTATACTTCGAAGTGGAGCTGAGCAGCGACAGGCGGCCTGGTACCGAGCAGAACACCTCGTTTATGTTCACGGTCACTCCTCCGATCAGCCCGTCCTTACCGAGCATCAGGGAGCCCACGTTCTTGGGTGGCATGGGGACTGAAAGAGGAAGGTTAGAGT
This sequence comes from Hemichromis elongatus, assembly GCA_015108515.1. NCBI lineage: Eukaryota > Metazoa > Chordata > Actinopteri > Cichliformes > Cichlidae > Hemichromis > Hemichromis elongatus. The sequence goes on along the minus strand of VUQR01000652.1, from coordinate 35,136 downwards.
GGATTTCTTACATAACATGCTTTAACATTCAGGAAGCACAAGTTTGAAATCTTTAAATCACTCCTCTGTGCCAAACTTTGCTCAATGTGTGTGACACCACGCGCGCTCAGGGGGCGGCCCTGTCCTAATGAAGCACCCACGTGCCGGGCATTTGCTGTTATTTAATGTCGCGCGACATTCTCATTACAGCGTTATCGATTGTTGATTGGCTCGCGTTCTCAAATCGCATTAACCACCTCCCTGTCTTTTCTCCACGGCCGGTTTAACACCCACCAGCAGCACTGGATGCTCCTTCATCCCGTGCGCTAATGCTCGTGTTAATGTGGCGAAGTACAGGGGAAACCGCCAGCCAGCCAGCCTCGTGGATGCGCGCGTATAACGGCCAGTGCGAGGGGGTTTGATGGCTCCACGGGGGATAATACCGCAGATTAGCTCTAAACGAGCTCACGAGATCTCCGTGAGCGATGCCATTTATTACATCAGCGGCTTAAATGCCCCGCGGGGAGCTCAGTCACTCAACATCCCGTAACTAAATCACCGCACATCATCAGAGCGGCAGCGTGGCAGGCTGTCAGCGACACACTGCCTGCTAGTCAATATACCAGGGTCGTTACCTCAGCTTCAAACTCCTCATCCCGAGCCACCAAAATAGGGGAAACTCCATGAATGGACTTGGAGAGAACGCCTTTTCCAGTTAAGGTCACAACCACACTGATAATGACATTTCCCGAGGGACTGGGCCGGAGGTTACGCACATATCCATACAATAAATCATTATAATTTATAAGAAATTATCCAAACATCCCAGGAGTGAAGAAACCCAAATAAACTGTCTTGAGAATAGAGCGCGCGTATTTCCTCTTTCCATCTCGATAAAAGCATTTACAAACACATGCTCTTATTGTGATATTCTTCAATTATTATTATATATTCTTTTTTTTAAGTAGGAGAAAATGTGTGTTTCTACCTTTCTTTATCACTGATTGGTCTAGGATGTTCGTCCCGTTGGTGTCTTCAGCGGTCTGTTTTTAAAAAAAGGAGAAGATAAATGCAAAACATTAAAGCCTGCTGTACACAAAATTAACCAGTCATTTACCTGAAAAGCCTTAATCACACGGTCCAGCAAAAAAGGTGAGGAAAAATTCACGTCAGGTTTCAAAAGGAGGGGGCGAAATTCACGTTTGAGCTATTTGAATCCAGACATCAGTCCAATCTAGCTCATAATGCATTCCTTTCATTTATCACGACGTGGTTAGAAGCAGCTATTCCCACACATTTAAACCGCCATCATTCATCAGTGTCATTCATCATTTTGCCAAATAAATTGTTATATAGACCGGGTGTTGTCACGAATGCGTCACAGTCGAATACAAACAAATATACAAAAACAAATTTAAATGGGGGTTAATAAATGCAAAACACAAACACGGAAAGCCCGAAATGAGAATCTGTTGTGGAGGTTAAATGGCAAACAATTCGTGATGGCTGTGCCCTGAGGGCGGAAACGAGTAGAAAATGAAATCCTACACAGCTTTGCTATAAACCTATTTCACTAAGTCTTTAGTATCTCGCGCGAATTCAGAGCGTTTTAACAGATAAGCAAGACTGTAAGAAAGAAAATAAACAGCTAGTAGTAGTAGTAATAATAATAATAATAAATATTGTCTTTAAAAAGGAAAGTTAAAATATTATTTAATTTCTTCTTCATTTAATAGGCGTAATCTGTTATCTTCATTGAAAACGATGTCTAACGTGTTAAACTATATTAAAATGATACTTTAAATATAATGTAAGGAAATTTAAATTTATTGCGTAAAGCCAGATTTATGCTTTATTTGAATACATATGTTTCTTTTTTTTATTTTAAAAAAGGCTGTCTTGGGTATCTTAAGACATTTTTTTTTCTTTTTAGCTTTGAGCCATTTCCGTTTGGCTACAGCTGCTGTGAGCGTCCAGCCCTGAGGGAGCTGCCCCAAGTTCACTGACCTTAACAATAACGGCACGAGAGTTATGCGCAGACAATGAACAAGACAACTGTCCACACATCTCCTTCCTTTTCTTCCAGTGAAAATTTGTTTCCATTTTATTTATTGTTTATTTTTTGTTGTTGTTGTAAATGTGTCTGATTTAGTTCAAATTGAAGTGTCTTTGTTATCAGGGGAAATTGGTAAGTTCATTATTATAATGTACGTTGTTTATATCGAAAAACTAAAAAAAAACTAAAAAATTCAATAAATGGTCGTGAAATGGTAGGGCGAATTTCATATTTTCTCCTTGATGGTTCAAGTCTGCGGATTTATAAAAATGATATGATATAAAGGGAGCTGGAAAATCTGAAATTATATTATGTTTGCACTTTAGTCTCAGCAAATCTCAGCTGTGCAATCAACTTACCGGAATATCCTCCATACCGTGCAGCCCGTGCAGCAGTCCGTCTCCCATACCAGCATCTAGTCCGGGGTGAGCGGAGTGCAGAAGTACATCAGGCCGTCTCACACCTCCGTAGTCCCGACGTGGGTCCAGCCCGGATAGCTGGGGCAGCGAGGCCCGAGGCTGCGCCAGCAGAGCGGAGCTCTCCATCCGGTCCCCCGTGGGGTCTTGCCGCTGACGGGCTCCCCATGCTCCCTGTTGGCTCTGGTGCAGGGAATTCAGGGAGTATGGGTCGCTGACGTGAGAATACGGATCCTGACTCTGGTAGTGAGCAAGCGGCTGGTACGGGGGAGGAAAGTACGGCGGCTGGAAGTCCGAGGAAGGCGCGTGAGACAGCGGCGGCGCGCTGGAGTAGGGTCCAGCATGCGACACTGAACCCAGCTGGGACAGCCGCGAGCTGTGGCTCGAGACACCGTCATGCCGGTCCTTGAACAGGATGCAGAGAAGAACAGAAAAAAATGAAGTAGTTGTAGAACTGGAAGCACAATTTAAAGAAACGAGCCTACATGGAGGCCCAAGATCGTTTTGCAAATTGCCTCTGGTGATCTAGCCAAAGAAGCCTAACTGGCACTGAAACTCCTGAACAAAAACACATAAGCGCCTGGAGGAAAAAAAATGTCACAGCCTAAATTAAACTGTCTCACAACTAAAAACCTGCCAGCCATATCTACGGGATTCACCGTTTGCGCAAACGAATTCTGAAATACTGTGAAGAAAACTCACCGCGGTGGAGTATGAATGAACTAACATCTGTAAACCTTCTTCCGGTGTATCACAAGCAGGCTCACGGTAGAATAGCAGTGCAGGACGGAGCGTGTAGGGCCGATACAGCCAAAATCATTCCAGGTAAGAATGAAGAGTATCTGCAGGCACGGCCAGATCTACAACTCCATACAGAACCTTCCTCCGCCCGGAGCTGCCGCCGCTCTGAGTGTGAGCACCGAGCTCCCTCCTCTACCCCCGGTATACGGTGTAATTGTTATTCATGACTGAGACTTACAGGAATATTAATGTGCGCGAGGCAGGGGACTGGCGACACATGGAGCGTGAAGCCTTTCGCGCAACCGTGAGTGACGTTGAAATTCCGTGGAGAGCCGAAACGACGCGCGAACAGCAGGAGATTGAAAGAGGACTCTCTCTCGCAGGAGAAAACGAACAGGGTATCCAGACCCGTGAGGAATCCTCTGTCACATAAAATACCGCTCTGGGGCCCCTTTATGTGTAAAAGCTGACGCAATAAAGCACAGTTTCTTGCCAGTGGAGACACTTTTGCGCAAATAATTTCTGTGCAAACAGACTTTTTACGTTACAGAAACCGATAGAAGTCAATATGGCAATAAAACAGGCCTTGTTGGGTCGACTATGAGACGATTAACACCAGGGTTTAAAGTTCTCTCCCAGCCTGGTTCTCTAAGCCTCTGCATAGGGAAATGCATCCACTAAAGCATAAAAAAGGAAGAAGAACTTTAAGCTGACACACAAACCCACAGAAACCACAAAAAGAGCGCATTAGCCACTTTCAGATTTTACTTTGACTTTTCACCCCAACATCACCCCACTACACTAACACTCTAATACTCTTAAAATTTTAAGGCAGCTCAAGTCATGTTGCAGCTGCCAACCGAAAACAAACGCAGAGGAAGCAAGACGCGTGAGGGGCTCGTGTGAACTCAGAAGCAGCGATTAAACTTTGCATTGTAGACTGTTCAGCCTCTCCTTTTTGCCCTCTTCGGTGACTTGTTAACGACATTATAGCCTCCCCTCCCTCGCGCCGTGGGAGAAAAACCATGTGTGGCACGAGACAAGGGCTTCCCACCGGGCTCAGCCGAGGGGCCTCGCGAGCTATACCCTTTCTTCGTCTGCTTTGTGCTCGAGCCCATTCAGCGCGAGCCGGGGCAGCGTTTGCGCCCCCGCTCGCGTCGTATTTCTCACTTTTTTCTTTCTGCTTTCCGCACGCCGTAAAAAAAAAAAAATGTTCTGGGATCAAAGCCAAGTCATTTACATACTCCATAGGCTACACATCATCACCCTGCTCTGACACAGCGGTTCTCCACCTTATTTGCCTTTCGCTGTAATACAAAAATGTCAAAATGAGCTTTTCATTAGTTATTGGGTCATGTTGAGGTCCTGGGAATGAACTTTAAGTCCTTACGCTTTATTGTTTTGTTTTTTTATTATGTTAAAAAAGATATTTAGTTTGCTTTACATATGAATTTACCCGAAAGCCCAAAGTAAAATCTGACTTATTGCAACCCTCTATGTACGTAGTGTCACATATTTTATGTACCCAAAACTGAACACTGCACCACAGTGACAAGCACAGCTTAAAATAATATGAGCACTTGAAATTTTTTTAGCACAAATTAATCAGTTTTATGCCCGAACAAATCTGTCGTGTGCCAAATGGTTCTCCAAATCATATTCACAGTTACCACAACATAAATACGAGGCCTTAAAGCCTCGTGGAAAACACTTCACTCAACAGCATCCAACAAATGAACTCCAAAAGCATGTCTAATAACTTCATTTAGTCTATTTCCCCCGAGTCACAAACAGCTGGACGGTAACGTTACCTCATAAATATCTTCATACTTGACATTCTCAACTAGTTTCCACAGCATGGTCGCTTCTCCGGTGTCGGTAAACCGAATGCAGCCAAGTGAAGAAGGGATGCCTCAACTCTCTCTCTCTCTCTCTCTCTCTCACTCTCGCTCTTCCTCACTCTCGCTCTCTCCCTCCCTCCCTCCCTCCGCCCTCCGCACTTTCAGGCAAGCTTTGTGAATGGGGAACCCCTGTACGGACTTCACTGCTGTGACTAATAATAATAATAATAATAATAATAATAATAATAATAGGGCGGGTTAAAAGCAGCAGGCTACTTTAATACACGAGTATGGTTTCTTAGTACACACCTCTCAACCACACATAGATTGATTGTTTACTTGTTTGACACTTATGCAACTCTTATGCTTTGTCAGATATTTTGTGTACCCTGACTTTCATCTCTTCCACTCTAATTCTCTCTAATAATGTGTGGTTTTTAAAAAAAAAAACTAAATTAAATAAATAAAAATGATTAATTAGGTCATTATCTAATGGAACACTAATGGGAAACTTAGATTTCTACATACACATGTGACAATGTCATAAAGTTTAATTTGAATTTTTCTCAACATTTATTTGCCTCTATTTTGTAAATGTTTTTTTTTTATATAAAGCACTAAATGGAAGACTTAATGCACATATCCATGTAAATATATCTTTTACAGTGTTATATTTTTTTTAAGGTTTGCATGATGATGCTATACAAAACAAACAAACAAAAAACCCAGCAAGCTTCCCGAGGAGTTTCATGGCTTTAGGCATACATTTTCCAATGTTTTCTTCTGAGCCCCACTGGAGGCATGAACACCATCCTTCCTAAATATGATGATGTTTCCTCAGAAAAAAAAAATCAACCCATCGACTCATTGGGGATTTATGTTTTTGTTGTTGTTGAATATGAAAGATTTATATAATTTTCACCATCATAAAACTGGTTAATTAGTGAGCTCTTGTGCCTTGCATTTAGTTTCCTTCACTCATCCATTAAAGTTGTTCCCTCTGTGCAGTTGCTTGCACTGGAGTGATTATACTATGTTATAGAAATTTGTATTTGCAGGTCACAAATAAACAGATCCGGCACCATGACTACAGTACAAGGCTAAAATCTGCACTAAAACAAGAGGCATTTTTACACCTTTTCACAGAAATGGGCTGCCATGTTTTAGTTTAATTGCTTTAAGAATTTTAAACTACAAGCCACATATACTACTACATTAATACAGAGCCTTGTTTTGTGCACTTAAACTGCTTCGAATCACCAATTAACCAGTTAACCTGCAAGTCTTTGGACCGTGGGAAATCCCCTCAGTGACTGAGAGAATATGCAAACTCTGCACAGATATAAACCAGAAACCTTCTTGTTGTGAGTGCTAACGACTATACCAGCATGTCACCTACATGGCAACAGAGCAGCGTTTAAACACACATCAAACATTTTCAGTTTTGCTAATTTATTGCACTGGTATTTTAATTTGGGTATTATGTGACACCATATACTCAAAAGCTGCCATGGCATTGACTTTTACTGAAAAAGATGGGTTCTAAAATACAATAAGGAAAAAAATGCATTGGAATAACTAGCATATATAACTAGCAATAACATCAATGATTATGATAGATATATAGTATTAAGCTCCTGCTCAGCCTGTGTGATGTGTAGTTACAGGTGGACTTTATATCGATGCAATCTGGTCACATTGTTGCTCCACAGTAAAAGGGACAGCTCAGCTTTAATAGATATTTCAATAAAGGCTTGTTCAGTATGGATACAATTTTCCATTAGGTACTTCAAAATTATATTATCATGACTGACAATAGCTAAAACATTGTGAGTTACATCATCATCCCAACAAATCTGTTTTATGCTATTTGATAAAAAATATATTCCACACTATTAAAGATTTCACACTGGAAAACTTGTTGGTTCGAGTTGTGAAAGGCAGTTTATCTGTGGCACTAAATAAATATGGGGCGTGATGGTAAACTGTGATTATGAATTATTTTCTCATCCTCTTACACAGCATCTTGTGATGTGATGAAAGCAAAAAGGGGGAGGACAGAAAATTATTCGCTGCTCTGAATTTGCTATGGTTTCATAATTCCCTGGCTTGATAGATTTGAATTTGATACTATTTGTCTTTCATGTACTGTGTTTTTACCCTTCTGTCAGTCTGAACTTGTCGGTGTGAAATCCACCAGCTGAATGTGACACACTGTTTTTCATAAAATTTGCACAAAATTCCTAATTAAATTCATAATAAACAAATAAAATCTTTGAAGCCAAATTCAATTATAGCAGTCTAATGCTGTAGTCCAAGAGAATTTGTCCAAGTGTGTGTAAATTGCTCCCCCTAGTGTCATTACACCATATATGCACTTTTTCTAATTTAAAAGACCTTTCAGGGAATGCTGGATTTCTTCCTAAGATAACAGGCTATGGCTGCAAAGGAGAATTAATTTTTTTTTTAATTTAAAAAAAAAAATAACTGAGTTAATTTGGCTGATGTCAACTCAAGGCTTTCATACATTATTGTGTTGTAATATGCCTACACATATGTGTTGATAGCTGTTGTAAAATATGACTTTAGTTTGGCTTCAGTTCTTAAGTCCAGTTCATATGATGATCTCATAAAGTTGACTATATATATGTCAGAGTACTGTCCTGGTACATATATGTGTGTTTTCTCTTACATTGTTGCCACATTTGAGCTCCTTTGATGCTTAATGCAATAAATAAATAAAAAATAATATTAAGGAAAAAATGACACTGAGGATACCAGACATGAATGTTTAAGGAGCACGGCTGTTCCTGTTTTCTCTGCAAGGCCCTGCTGCCAAAGATCTATCCATCTTTTTTTCTCCTCTCATTCTCTCTCTTTTTTCTTTGTCCCTCTCTCTGTCTCTCACTCTCTCTCTCTCTCTCTCTCTCTCTCTCTCTCTCTCTCTCTCTCTCTCTCTCTCTCTCTCTCACTCACTCATACACACACACACACATACACACACACACACACTTACATGTGTATACAAACACACACATGGCAGGACATATGACTGTCAGCAGTAACAGATGTCCTGACAGTCTGGAAGTCTGGAGGCATGGTTGTGGTTTTTATCCTGCAGGGCTTTGACACACGATGTATCAGCATACATTACACAAATGCCACACTAATACTGCTTTATGTGCTCCCCGCTTTTTCAGGCAACTAAAAATCTGTGGCGTTTGTTTAATTTTGACTTCCACTGAGCTTTCAGACAGGAGAACTGTTTGTTTGCTTCCACCTGTCTGGCCTGTTGTTTAGCTGTGCCGCAAGTTTGCACGTCTGTGAAAATTTTTCTTTCAACCCTTGGAATCATCAGAATCATTTTATAGGACACTGTGATTGCTTTGTGCTATAGTACCAAATCATATAAACACTCACGCATTTACATAATTATATTGCTTGGGGAAAATTGGCATAATAAATATGATGAATAACTGAGTAGGATGCTTAAAAGTGAGAGCGATTAAACTTCTCATCATTTAATTGTGTTCTTGCCACAAACAGTGAATGAGGTTAGAAAAATACTCCACAGAGATGTTAACAATCATCACTTTATTTTTAAAAAGATATGATGCAGAAAATAATTTATGCAATGATGATAAAATAAATAATGAACCTATGCTAAAGGCCCATTAGACGAGTTGTATGTTATGTCTTTAAGACGACTACACTTGGAAAAAATTATAGACTAGAATTAGTATTAATTAGGATTACCATAAATTAGAAATGTTGTGTACTTATAGCTGTATTATACAATGCTATTTTGTTGGACATATGGCACTGTACAAAAGTCTTAAGCTGCTTTCATTTCTTTATATTTTATTAGTAAAATGGGATCCAAGTGCAGTGATTTATTGAAACATGTGCAAACATGCATGGAAATACAAAAAACCAAAACAGAGTTTGTAAAATTCTAAAAAGCTGAAGGTCAATACTTGGTATGATCACCTGTTTTCTTTAACTCAGCCTGATATCTCTTAGGTAAGCTTTCTTGTGATTGTGAGTCTTTAGGAATAGTCCTTAAATAGTTCTCCTAAGCTTCTTAAAGGACTTCTTTGGATGTTGGCTTCCTTTTGGTTTGCTCTCTGTCGAGGTGATCCCACAATGCTTCAGTAATGTTGCTGTCTGCACTCCAGAGAGGTCAATCCCCGACTGATACTGCTTCACTGTGTGTATTTCTATCCAGGTATACTTTTATTGCATTGGCAGTGTGATTGGGATCACTGTCATGTTTCTGTTTTCACAATTCCATCAGATTTTGTCAAGATCTCCAACACCACAGCCCCGAACTATGCCAGAGCCTACCCTGTATGTTACAGATGGCTGTAGACACTCACTGTTGTACCTTTGCCCTGACTGCCTCTGTACATATTGATGATGATTTGAAACAAATAGTTCAAATATGGGTTCATCACTCCATAAGACTTGCTGTCACTGAATTTTTTGAATACTTTTGGCATACTTTTCTTCCTGTTTTCCTTCCTTATGGCTTCTTGGCAGCCACCGTTCCACTGAGAGCATCTAATGAGGCTTTGGTGAACATTCAACGTATCAACTGAAGGTCTGGCCTTGTATATGTAAAATTTTACCAGTTTTTTCCCCCTCTTTTTTATCCTCCACTTGTCCGGTTTCTTCAGATTTTTTAAGGACACACTACACACCAAGATGAGGTATATTTTCAGGATTATGGCTAATAGCTCTCACCTTGTTGGTGCACAAATACAGTTTTATGTCTGTCAAATTATGTTGTCTTTGGCATTTTTCATAGATTCATTGAAATACATTGGAGCAAACTGTGCATTTTTCCAACAACCTTCTAGTAACAAAGTGCCTAAAGATACTATTTAAAACTGGTTATTTGCTAAGTTGTCTGTTATGTATAGACACAAAAATGGTTCATCCCTTGAGTTGAGTACCTTTATATGCTTGAATTCATAGGTCAAACGATAATAAAAACATTCCTTTGAAAATGGTCAAGTACAAGGACTGGACTTAAAATGAGTGAAAAAGCAGCCAAGGTCTAAATAAAACTTTAAAAGACCTCCAGAAAGACAGGAGAATTACTTTTAAAGACCCCTTTTAAAATGTCTGCCTCGTTGGGTGTAAACAGTTTCAAAATACGGGGTAGCCTTTGGTAGTATTATAGAGTATCGTAGATAATTTCTTTACTAAAAAATAATTCAATGCTGAAGGGGTCATCACTGAGGTCAAGGGTTAAGAAAAAAAATTAGATTTGCATTGCAGTTCATCTAGTGACCACTAGGTCGCACTAGAACACCACAGGAAGCAGGTTATGGGAAACTAGGAAGCAACATGACTAGCTGGATTGCATTTGATTGATAAACAATTAGAACGAAGCCTGACATTGTGGCATTGAGGTAAAGGCTCTGAAGAAGAAAGCATATTTTTAATGACCAGTTATCATCAAATTTATACTTTTTGAAATACACTTTCAACTGAACAACAGGCTCAAGGTGTCCTATAAAGTAACATAAGAAAACACCGTTATTCAGTCAGTAGGTCTGCTTCTCCTGGCAACATGGTTTAGTCCTGAAAAATGTCAAACAAATCATAACAATGTAACAATTAAAGCAATTATTAAGCATGAATTGTTTCACGTTTAAAGGAGAGATACAAAAATCACATCTTCCATCAAAAGACACAAATTTGCATTCCCTCAAACATATCTACCAGTCCTTTATGCCTCCCAGGATCTGGCAAATGGAAGTAGAGACAGTTAATCGTCATTTCATGGAATACAGGGTGCTCTGGTGTCTTACAGTCTGAAATGAATTGCAGTAGCTCATGAGGTGTGAGTACTATGCAGCTGACAGGGTGTGATGGGGACAGTAAGCAGGACGGTAGCAGAGCAGAAAAGGCCTGGGACTGAACAGGATCAGGACAGAGGAGAAAGAGGTTTTAGCACAGAATCTGGGGAAGAAGAGGAGGTGGAGGAGGAGGTTTATAGCTTCAGAGACTGGAGAAATGGGGCTTAGAAGTTAGCAGAGTTTGGTATTCGTGACTGTGGGGCTCACTCAGCAGGAGTTATAGTCCCACTGAGACCTCAGACAGTCTAATTCATGCCCATATAAATGGCTGTATTCATTGCATGCGTTTCTGGTTGGGAGATGTACACTTTTAGTGTGTGTTCTGCATATTAAACATTACTGCATGTAAAAGCTCAGAATTGCAGTGAGATTAACGGTAAAAAAAAAAAGAAGCGTGTTTATAAATCACAAAATAAACAACACTTCACACTGAAGGCTGAAGAACAGAGTAGTAAAACAGACACTATACTCTAATTCCTTATGTGGTGATAACTGAGTGTTGCATTGTAACACGATCAATAGCCTGTGTGAATTATGCATCAGCTGCCCCATCACATTATGCATTGCTGTTGTCAAGCTTGTGATTCATTCTAGTCTGTTTTTCAATTTACAGAAACTCTGGCAGAGGCAACGTATCGATTTCATTTTCCAGCTAATTTTGATCAAGCCGTTCATTATTCCGATGCAGGGTCAGCAGGGACGTCTTTCTCAGGGATTACATGTTTATCACGCAGTGTAATAATAAACAAAAGTGAGATTAGAAAGTGACGTCCGTGTATATTTGCATATTTGCGTATATTAGCTGTCTGCATGTGTAGGTGTGTATGGTATATACCTCTGTCCCTCAAATGAGCTGCAGCAACCATCAAAGAACCAGTTCAGAAAGCTGCTTTGTTTCATAGACTATCCCCTCTTACATCTTTGTACACACTGCAACCGAACACCATGAGTTTGATTTTATATCACACTGATTCTTCCGTATCAGCCACTTACGTGACTGATGTTGCTGATGTTGCTGAGTTTGAAAACTACTGAAACGTGTCACTCCAAAACCAAAACAGTAGGATCTGTGATGTGTCTGTAGCTCATTAAATGTCAGGAAAAACGTCTCGAATCAAATTTTAACCCTCATGTACTCATTTAACTCTTAAAGCAGCGGTAAACTCGGGCTCTCTCATCCGATCAACTTTCAAATCAATCTTCTGTTTGGCAGGTGCCATCACTCACCTCGATAAAAGATTTTCACAACATGAAATTCATGGCCCAAAGAATCCATAAAAATGCCTCTTTTGTTGACAAATAAATAGCCAACATACGAGTTAGAAACTTATTCACAATATCGATGTATGTGCAGGTTTATCATTAGTACCAGTGTGTTGTGGCAGGTCTGACATAATGACGCATTTCAGAACCGGTAATATAAGAGGATTTTAGATCAACGCCATTAAAGATGCTCTTCTGCTTTTTGTCACTGGACCTGAAACGCAACAATAGAAACACAAAGTGAAAATGTGGCTTCAGCTTTTGTAGTGGATTTACCACCAGTGTGGGTTTTTGTTTATTAACTCTTTAAATATGCTTGTTTTGTCCAATCTACATGGCAAAAAAAACAAAAAACACTCCAGTTTTGATAGAAAATGATAGGAAAGCTACAGAACTTTGATGCTGGAAACAAGGAGGCAGTTTTGCATCTTTCATTCAGGATAATCAGAATTTTTGACAGTTGACTGTCTGCCTGCTGACAACAAAGTAATTGATCTTAAGCACCAACATAAAATGTTATAAGAATTGCTTGATAGTTGTATGAAAGTTTGCCTTGCTGCAGTCTTTTGAGTTGTCAGAGGACTGGGTTAGTCTTTTGTCCCCATTAACCACACTCCCATCTGCACCACGCTGCACACGATCACTGAAGCCCAAAAATAAATAAATGGTTTGTTGCTTTAACTCAGTAATGTTATGTCAAGCAGTTCCCCAAAATGTCTAGAACCGGATTTATTGTTTCTGTAATTCCAATTTATAAGTTATATAAATTCTTCAAATTACTCCACCTAACCTCATATTACATGTAGGTAAATGCATAATGTTTGCTCTTGATTGCTCATCACTGCTTTTGTACAGTGTGTATATCTTTAAAAAAAACCTCTGATTTCTAAACAATTTTAGTTGACCTTTAAAGCTCAGGGGTTGTAGACACTGGCGTACCTGAGGGAAAACACCAACTGCACGCATTTGTATTTGGATGATAACGCCATCTGTCAAATACTGAACAATAACAGCAATCCTGGGAATATACTGATATTCTGCTCCCGTGTCACTTCCTTCCTTTACATCTCTCTTAGCCACCATTACTTTCCCACCTGAGGCTTTGCTTGCACTGATTCAGGGTGACAAACTAGTGCAGGCATCACTGTAAATGCATCCTGTCTGATTATGTATTTTTGTGTTATGCAGCGAACGTGACCTCCTTTTAAATGAATGGAATATTAAAAAGTAAACAGAACCTGCAGAGCCCGGATGGAGACGCCAGCAGGCAGCTGCTCCTCTCTGTTTTATCATTAGATTTTTTTTTTTTGAAATATAAATAAACAGAAAACCTGACAGAAGTCGCTCAAACAAAGAAAGCACACATGCTCGTGAACACAAAGGAGGCTTTTGAACTTTTTCTGTAGGTAGAGCCTTTTCTCGCAACATTAGAGAGGAACTCTGGCTTTCAATAATTTTTACACTATGAACTCGTATGGATAATTTACTCTGACTGGCTTTGATCTACACTGCCTCTCTTTAGTCTCTACTTGCTCTGTCGCCTCCTCCTGTATGTTTTATATATGGGGTGTGTGTATCGGTGTGTGCGTGTGTTTGTGCAGGACATATAAAGGTAAATTGTAGAACACGTAGCAACTGTCTTTATTGAACACCAGCATTTTAGAAGGTAGGGATTTAACATATATATCGTTGAAAGCCTACAAGAAAAGTAATTTAAATATTTATATATATCTTTACAAATGTTCATGAGCGAGTCAGAGAGCTCGTGTCGGCTAAACTTGCGATCTGGGGAGTGTACAAAGATAGACATGCACAGGGAAGAGTAATGCTGGCAACTGCAAAGTCACCTTTTACAAAATGGCTGAGTTGGATCCTTCTCTCTCGCTTTCACTCTCTTTATCACATTCACTCTCACACTCTCTCAAACACACATAGACAGACAGACACACACCACAATGAAGCCTACCCCAGGCAGTGGCTTCCATCAGTGTCACATCCAGAAACACTCTCTTCATCTTACATCCACATGGTAAACACACAGGCTGTTATGGCACTGATTGTATGGTGTAAAAATGAAAAAAATATGTCTGCTTGGCATTGTTCAAGTGCTAATACAGGTGAAGGGGGTGTGGCTGTGTGTGTGTATGTGTGTAAGGTATATGTGCATCAGGGTTTGGGTTAAAGCTGCATTCAGTTTTCCATTGTTAAGGATGTCTGGGAGATTAAATTATTTTATTTCAGTCAGATGGAAATTGCACAAAAAGCAAAACTGTAACCTGTGTGTTTGTTATCTCTTATTAATTAAGTAAAAAAAACACATTAAATGATTCTTCAGAGGGAAAAAAAACAGCTCCAGGTTTTGTACTTTTGCAGAGTATCCACACCTGAATTAACTGGATTTAGATTACATCCCCACAAACCCTGACTGTGTGTGTGTGTGTGTGTGTGTATGTGTGTAATATGTACCCCC
>VUQR01000647.1:3099-18502 GCA_015108515.1 Hemichromis elongatus | reverse complement strand
AAAACTTCAAATTTAAAAAAAAAAAAAAAAAAAAGTAAAGCATCCAAAAGTGCATAAATGGTTTTGTTATCCGGTCGCATCTTTGAGACGAGGTTGACTGAGAGACAGAAATGCGTTGATGCTGGAGGGCGAGGAAGCTTTCTTCCACATGAATTTTTACACAGTGCGCACAGTTGAATGCTGGGAACCAGTGGGGGCAGGGACAGGAAACAGAATAACAGAGAAGAAAAGGGGGAAGATTAAACCTACAGCAGAGGTAAAGCAGTAAAACAGGAAGGAAACTGCATACTTCTACTAAAGAAAACTAGCTCTTACCCAACTCCCCTTTGTCCTCTTATACTCCCCACCCCCTCTTCATCTATCCAGCCTTACATAAAGGCATGGTGATGTTACTGATCTCACACTCATTCACACAGACAGAGAAAGCAATAGAGGGAGGTCATTCACAGACAGAGCCTTAAATTGAACAACTAGGGACAGATACAGCTGACACATATTCACACAGGCAACAAAAGTCCTCTAACCCATTCACAACAGTAACAAACTCTATTTATTTGCAGTAGCTCGACAGACTTGACCCACAAGCAACTGAGGTGGAAAGTGCACATAATCATTTATGGGCAGTTTATGTTAAGACAACAATAAATGGCTTCAGCACACTTTCTACTATCTTCAGCATGTTTATGCACGTCAGTGGTGTTATCAAAAACCAGGTGTGCCACAGCTGAAATGGCTGAGAGGCATGACATATGGTTTCACTGTTTTTTTTCCTTATTATTCTAAGGAAGCACAGATAGATCCATGAGCACACATCACATTTGACTGTTCGTGTACACTGAGTTAGTGCAAACAGGAAGCCAAGGGTTTGTTGCTTGTTAAAAACACTACAGAGGAAGAAGCACACGACATAAAGTGAGATCAGAGATTTCTTTGCCTCGATCAATGATGAGGGGAGATTGCATAACGTCATAGAAGCAGAAAACACAGATCAACGTATGCTGCTTTACTGGGTACATTTTGCGAGTACTGCGCTGGACCCCCTGTTGGCTTCACAAATGCATTTGTTTTTTTGTGGTATAGATTCAACAAGGTGCCAGAAAAATTCCTCAGAGAATTTGGTCCATATTGGCATGATAGATCACACACTTGCTTTAGATTTGGTAGCTACACATCCATGATGTGACTCTCACATTCCACCACACCCCAAAGCTGCCCTATTAGATTGAAATCTAGTGACTGCGGAGGCCATCTGAGTACAGTCAACTCACTGTTCAAGAAACATGATAATGTTTGATTCGAGCTATGCGATATGGTGTGTTTCTAGTGTGCCGTCATGTTGTCATGCTGGAGGAAGCCATCAGAAGATGGGTACCCTGTGGTCATAAAGGGATCAACATGGTCAGCAACAATATTCAGGTAGCCTGTTGCATCAAAAAACTACTCAGCTGGTAGTAAGAAAATATCCCTCGCACCATCGTTGAATCTTTAATACAAGGGAGGATAAAGCCATGCTTTCATGTTGTTGCAATGTTTTTCTAATCTTCTAATGTCCACCTTTGGTGAACCAGTAAAAACTGTAACCTCTTGATCTTAAGAAGCACCAGCCAAGTACTTCATTAATCCCAGAGGAAATTATGTAAAGACCACATGGTTTGGTCTTCTGCTTCTGTAATCCATCTACATCAAAATTCAACGTGTTCCACGTTCAGAGATGCTCTTATTCATACCTTGATTGTAACAAGGGCTTATTTGAGTTACTGCTGCTTTTCTATCAGCTTTAAAGCAGTCTGACTATTCTCCCCTGACTTCTGACAGTAACAAGGCATTTTTGCCCAGAGAACTGCTGCTCACTGGATATTTTCTGGGCCATTCTTTGTAAACGCTGGAGATGGCTGTCTAGGAGAATCCCAGTAGATTAGCTGTTTTTGAAATACTCAGACCAGCCGTCTGACACCAACAATAATGCCATTTGATGTTTGCATTGAACAACCATTTCTAAAAGAAACATTTGTGAGTTTAGACTGGGAAACATTGAAAACAAACATTAAATAGTAAAGAATTACCCACACATGGAATAACTAAAAGCTTGTGACCGCAGATGTGGTGTTTTATATTATTTTTGTGACTCAAACGACAAGAAAGAACAGGCATGTCTGCTCAGAATTTCCAATGGTCTAATGAACATGGTTGATGAAAAAATAAACCATAAAGTGCCAAGATTTCACCTATGTGTGCAGCAACTACAAGACCTCTGCCACCCACAGTTCCCACAAAGCCTTCTGGAGCCACATCGAGTTCCCAAGCTGGCAGCCAGGCGCTAAATCTTAAACTTTTATAGATCATTGAAAGCCAGGAATGTTATATGGGAAACTGGAGCATTTTATAGGGGCACCAAGAAGCTAAGAACCACCTTTAATGTTCACCGGAGCAAACAAAAACCAGCAAAGATCGTAGACCTTAATTTACCTCGTCCACTCTAAGTGTAAACTGTTAGTGTAGCTTACACTGTGATGGAAAAAGACGCAAAGCCCTTCAACAAGAGAATTCCCCACACAAATTTAACAGATTTGTCTTCAACATCTATATTTACCTGATATAAACCCACATTCATTCTGAATAAAAATGTCACTATGACTCATGACTTCAATCATAAGTATGATTTTGCTACAAGTTACATAAACTGAACAATAAATAAACAAAAAAACTACCTTCAAGGCCTTTTTAAATGCAGTGAATGTAGCTCTGAGATCATCACCTTGACCTAAATCACTATACTGTAACTGCAAAAAGAAAAAAGTCCATTCCAAATGAGGAAGTGTTTTAAATAGCAAGAAAATAAAAATTTAAACTTATAAAATTAAAATTGTGTTTCAGTATCCATAGTGAGTCAGTGACTTATTTTTTAAAGTGCCGTGAGAGGTCTATAAGACTAGAAAACCTCTATGCACTCACTTTACCTTTTACAGGATAACGGCAGTGCAGTGGGGTCTGGTCTTTTAGGTAAACAGCTTACTGTTGGATTAGGACGTGAAATTATGACAGTAAACTGAACAGCAGCATAGTTTTAAAATGGCCAAACAGGTGGACACAGTAAAGTAATTTAGCACTAATTTAGTGAGGGAAGTGGATAATATTTGTGATTGGAAAATTAAATCCTTACTTAAAAGATAAAAGTTATCACAAAAAAACTTGGCAATAAACATGATGGTCTTGAAGCACACCTTCAAGATCGTCACCACTTCATATCTTCACATAGTTACACACTGTTGCTGCTAGAGCGAAGTAGTTTTAACATAACTGCTTAGTTTTTGTTTCAATCAGAAAATAAGAAACACCAGAAAATAATGAGAAATCCTAGTAACCCTATTTCAAAGTCAAAAGCTCAACTCCTCAAAAAACATTTTATTTACTATATTATACTGTAAGACAGCAAAATGAAGAAAAAGATAAAGCCCATTTGGAGATATTAAACTCAAGCTGGTCTCATACACACAAATATACACAGCTCATCCTGTTTATGTGGAAATGAGCTCACATGTTCATCCTTCAGTTGAAAATTTCAAATAGCTACTCTTAGTGACATGCCATAAATTTGCATCATCATATTTTGGGGGAAGGGATTACACTTATTAATTTTTAAATGTATAGTTGTATCACTAATTATCTTCTTTTCTCTAATTAAGCATTTATAGTTCCACGTGACCTCGTTAGAGGTACATCTGAATTAAGCCATCTGTTTACAGCAGTGGTCCTCAAACTGTGGGGTGGGCCCCCTGGTGGGGTATGGAGCCACTCCAGGTAAGGTGAGGAGGTTTAGGGGGAAAAAATATGAAATAAAATGTTAAATTCAGGGTGGTTAGTCTTATATTCTTAATGCCTGATGAATACTGTGGGGCCTGAACCATAGATGGGATAAAAGATAGATGTAGCTACCACGATACTGTCCATTCATTTTAGTTCCATTTATCCCATTTATAAGCCTCAAAATTTTTGTTGCATTATTCCCATCTTGGCTTTTTTTAAAAACGGATGCGAGGGAGCAGTACTAACTGAAAACCGCTCACTCGTTGACTGATAAACAAGTCGTTAGCCAATGAACCATGGATAATGCTCTTTTTTCAAAAGTATGAGCAAGATTTACAAACAGACATAATTTTAAATTAAACATGGCCGCAGATGAGTAACTGATTCTTTAGTTTTCCCATAGACTTATATACAACCAGAAGTTCTTTTTGCAACCCCAGCTAACGCCATCTGGTGGCCTTCGCATAAAATGCAGGTTTGAAGCAATTCTGCAATAGCGTCATTTTTTTTGAGGCTATGCCCATGTTCACCATCTGTGTCCTTAACGCTTTCAACTTCTGAGGTTAGACACACAGAAAAAGTTTGAGAACCACAGGTTTAAAAGAACTGTTTTGATTCCATTCTGCAAGAGTCCTTTGGTCTGAGACCTGAGCAAGACATAAACTCAGCCAGGTTGTATCTGGTGTAAATTCTGTGCCAAATCAAACATGTGGATTCATGCGCTGTGGCGACCCCGTGGGAGATATGGTAAAAGCAGAAAGTACTTTGTGCAATAAAGCTGTTCTCAATGGCCATATAAAAAAACTATGCTTGCAGATATATACAATTGTCTTAACATACAAATGACTTCAACTTTCACGCTAACAAAAATTATTTATTAATCTCTTAATTTGTTGCAGCTCAGGAGCCAATCATGTCAGTGGTTCATTCTCAACACCAGGTGTCAAAGTATCCTTTGCCAAGAAACCAAACTCCAGTTTGCACCCAATTCATCCTTTCTAGTGCCGGTGTGCATTTGACAGATAAAAAGCGCTTATTAGTGTGGATGCTAATAGTAAAGTGCTGTATGCATGAATGTGTAACAAAAATACACTTTAAGAGTTAACTTTTTTACTTGACCAGACCTTCTGAGTGGACACAAGCTTATTACACACTAACAAATGAATCTACTCAAAGCCAGACAGATCACACATTCTTACAGAGGGTTAAACATTAACTACACTTTACAGCAACATAAAGGACCAATAAATACATAAGCAAATAGGAGCTCAAACGCTGACTTCCTGTTCCTTTGTCCAAGTTAAAAAAAAAATGAAAATGCACCATTGAGGGTGTGGACAGGTTAATATACCCTATCTTGTTTACACTGCATAATGGTTAAAACACCTAGGCCTATACACAGAAACAAGCCTCCTCACTGCAGTCATCAGCAGAGTGTAGACTGTCAGAACAAGGCTGGCCATGATCCAGACACCCCTCCACAGTCCACACACACACACACACACACATTCTGCTGTCTAGAGATTCACTTAAGATACACTGTCAAGATCCCATCGAGAGGCCGAGTAACCCAGCCAAGAGCAACACTAGTGGAGCATATGACCTAAAAACTAATATGCCAGGAGAATGACTACAAGTTACTGACCCCAATGACTAGTCAACCCAAACAGACAAACAATAGTCTCTCTTTCACTGTTTCGCAATTACATACATTGTACTGGTTTATTGCTCAGACTCTGATCTTTGGTGTCTATTAATATGTTAACATAGCCGTAATTATTCATTGCTGAAGGCTTTCAGCCTCTCTGTGTACCTCTATGAGTATGTATCCTTTTGCATGCATGGTTGCGTTTTAGCAGTGATACCCTCATCCCGCTCCAGACGGGCACTGCAACGCAATAAGAAAGTGCAGCAGATAAGCATAAAGAGCATTGTACACATGAGAGTAACAGTGCACTGGGATTATTCTGGTAGCAGGTTGTCACTCAACACATTACGCTGAGGAAGGCAGGGATATGGAGAAAGCAATAGGATTATGAATGAAGTATTAGTGTACAAATTAAGTTATGGAAAGGGAAGGAAAGAGAGGGGAAACAGTGACGTATACTGGGGTCCCAGCAAATGTAATTGCTATGTCTAACAGAGCAAACCAAAATATCAATAGACCTATCTATATTTTGCAATATGATGATACTTTCATTCCACTTTCTTGAGCTCAGGTAACCAGCTCATAAGGGAGGCATCACAATGTGCATCCCTGCTTTTGATCAAACACAAGTGAATGTGGAACACATGCTGGGTGTCCACTCGGGCAAATTTACGAGCCCCCTGGAGCCACTTGCGACAGCAGCAGCAGCAAAACTATTATGACAGACAGAGCCTGAGTAACACAACATGCATGGCAGTGGGCTGCCTGGGTGGAGGACTATGCCGGAGATGATGGCCTAATGCGATGTCGCCGGCCCTCTAATGAGCTGTCAAATAGGAGATTAAAGGGTAGACTACCGCCGGGTGGGAGGGTTTTTACACTGCTGAAAGCCTGTTTGTCCGGCTAGCCAACCACACCCCACGGCGAGAGGCTGCTGCTGCTGCTGCAGCATCATCATCATCCTCCTCCGGCCACGGAGGACGGCTGTCCTTGCACTCAGGACTGCACGGTGTCATTTGTTGATGTTTTTTCGGCAAACACAGCCACGGTGCTCTTGTGCTGGTGTGACCACAAACTAATCTGGTCTAAATATTTCACCAGAGGCCTCTCTTGTTCCGGGAAGATAATGTAACAGCTCTGATAATATGAAGGAGGGGGGGGCAGCAAAAACAGTTGAACGTTAATCGCCCGTTATCATCGAGGTTCACGCTTCCTATTTGGCTAGCTGGCAGAGTGGGAAAGCTGCGTAATATTGTTTCAGCATTCAACCACAAACACAATATTCACATCTCCACAAGAAGCTTGGCAGTTACTGTCGGCAGGCTGAACTCACATCGAAAGCCAGAAATGATGAGGTTCAGCCGGTGCGTCTCACTCCGTTACTGCTGCACCGTTAGCGGATGTGTCACAGCAGCTAGCCGCCTGTCAGTCAATAAACCACATGCTAGAAGTTCCCCGGCTTTGCAAAGCGAACAAACCCACCTGAAATAGGAGGTCACCGGCGGTCACAAGTGGCCCGATGCTTGTGAACGTCTCTGCCAAATCTGCTTCACATGCAGGAAGGTAGGCTGGGCTTCTCGCTGTAGAAGGCTCAATGAACTCTACCGCCTCCTCAACACGCCGGGCTCCGCTAACTGCCGACAGCCGACCCCTTTACAACTTTCCTCCCCGGATATTAAACATTTCACAGCGGCTAACACGAAGGCTGAAGCTTCGTAATAACATGACCCTCATCAGCTCCAGCCTTCTCCTCCTCTCGCGCTGCACGTTGACATTTTCCTCCACGCCCACACACACACACGTTAGAACGCGCGCTACGTCATCCGCTCCTGTGCATTTCATCCACATGACTGAATTAATAAATAAATAAGTGAAACGATTCCACCGTGGACGTGTGTGTGTGGGGGGGGCGCTAGGCGTCGCCGGTAGCGCGATAGTAGCGCGACACCTGACTGCGTGTTCAAGAATGACACCGCGCGCGGTAATTGCGTGGACTTGTACGTTCATGCGCAGCCAGTGTTCAGGGGGGAAACGTACGACCACAGGGTGGTGTGCGGGCACGTGCACTGTCCTGTACAAACTGGCTCTACTTTGTCTTTATAAGGCGGATGTGAGTCGTGCGCTTTAATCCTGAGAACTGATCGACAAACAAGTATTTACCAAACATATTCTCTATTTATTATAGCAATGTGTCGTGCTGAAACAAGTCCCTATCTTTGCCGAACTGGTTTTGAAAAGGGCCCTCTCAAGAAAGATATCTGTTCCCTATCATTCCCGAATAATACCCCGTGATTTTTTCAATGCTATTCCCTCTTGAATCACAATAATTTATGTGCCTGTATGCTCCAAGAAATAATAATAAGATTATTCCTGCACTTTTTGGACAGGATGTGGTTCAGCTATAAGGTCTGTGATCCGCAATTACCACACTCAACACATTAAAGATAAAGCCTAACCTTTTATTTTTCTAATGAGCCTAATTGGGTTGTTTTTTCTCTCGATTGTATTACTGTTCAGTTAAGGTAACTATTGAAATTTCTTGGTTTTGTTTTGTTTAACTGAAGCTTGATAGAATATTAGTGTTTGTTTCCCCTCTGTTTCAAAGTTGGTCTGATCAGCCTGCAGCAAAGTTCCCCTTTGCTCTGTGTTTGGTAATATTTTGGTCAGTTTGAGCAGTTAGTCTGTTACATCATTACCCGGTGTTGTCATAAAACTTGAATTTAGATAGATAGATAGATAGATAGATAGATAGATAGATAGATAGATAGATAGATAGATTTTGTACTTGATTTAGTTATTAAAGCTTTTCAGATAAAGACTATTCTTTTACTATTTCTTATGATTTGACCAGGTGTTTAATGAAAATACAAACATGAACAGTGATGTGATGTTCATGTTTTTTTGTTTTTTTTTATAATTTTCATACCACAAGTGTTTGAAATCAAGGAATCAAGATGTTTTTTAGCCTTTAATTAGAGCCTTAACAAAAAAATGACTTTAGTTGCCAGTACTGACATTTTTTTTCCATTTCACCGGCTCAAATGCACAATTGATGAATAACAGACATTGTTATAACAACGGGTGGCCTGTTTCTTTGGTATTTCATGAAAAATTAGGGAGATAAGAGCTCAAGAGTTCCAAGTGTTGAATATTAAAGTGGTTGCTGGTAAATGGGGACTTTAATGGACCAAAGAGGTGTGGATGAATGTGTGAATGCAGTGAGAGGGGAAAAAAGATCTATTTGAGGTTTTTGTATATTTTTTTAAAGAGAAAGAATGCTTTGTTGAGACCAACGAAAACTCAAAAAATCCAACTAATGTTGATGACGGCCTCATGAGTTGTGGAATTGTTAAAAGAAAATAGTCCACTGTTCAATCACATCTTGACTTATGGGCGTGACTCTATTACTGTATTCAAGTTTTCCATTGCACAGCCCAAATATCTGAGCTCAATACCGCACACAAACTCAGTGTGGATTTCTTTAATGTTTCTTCATGTTTGTAAAGTTATAGTTTATTTTCTTACTTTTTAACACACTGTTTCTGACTAATATCCTTTCATTATTTCACCTTATGACCTCCAAAATCCTTTTACAATTAGTTTAAGTGTTTTGTTGATGCTTCTGAATCTACCTTTGTGCTTATTTTGTATCATATGTTAATAATTATTGATTATAAATTTGATGGTGATGATAATTACCAGCATATTTCAGTTAAAACCTACTGCGCTTCTTACCGTGCTTCATTGTATAAACTAATTAACCTTATCATACAACCTCAGTGTGGTCAGTAGTGTTACTGTGATGCTCTAAATTAAGTATATATGTGTGTGTGTGTGTATGGGTATATCTTTGTATTCAAGGACAATATGACTTGTCAGATCACAAAACTAGGTGAAATACTCTGATATTATGACAGTGGCGTGAGTGTGACCCAGTTTCTAGAGATTGCATTACTTACGCACAGCTGCCGGTCCCTGCCTCTCCACACTGTGCCTGTCTGTCTGCCATTCACCAGCAGGGCCGCATACATGCATGCTCACAGTTTTCTGTGGCAGCAACATATGCGGCCCATTATTTCAAGGCACAGGAAGTGGAAGAGGCAAAACACAGAGTCTGTGTGGAGCTTTAATTGTGTACATTAGTCTTTGCCTTTGTGGTGACCCATTCAGAGCTGCCACGGATCATTTTATTTGCATCTACAGGACATTTTAGAGTAAGATAACACAGGCAAAGCAGATAGGGTGAGTTTGGGATATTAGGCTGCACTCCTGTCATGATCCTGCTCAGGCCAGCAGACGCACAGATGGAGTGGTTAAAAGAAAAAAACCCAACAAAATAAATATTAAAATAATTGTTGGTGCAGGCAGAGAGAATGAGGACAGGGACAGTTTCTGTGTTTGGTTTTATTTTGGTGAAGCATTGTTTCAGGGTGCAAATGCATGTGCGAGATCTCTAACGATTGTTTCTGTGAATTGATTTGCCTGAGGTACTTTTTTTTTTAGCCAGCATTGTATTTTTTCAGTCTGTTTTTGTACAGTGCCCGCTCTGAAAAAATAACAGGGGTACAGTTCACAGAAAAAGGATAAAGGAAACTTTTCCTTTTGACATCACTCAACCCTGTGATTAGGTCTTGTGAGTTCTCATCTTCAGATAAAGAAATGATTTGAGGTGTTATCAAATTTGGTTGATATAATTTGTGATAATTAAAGTGTTAAAGTGATAATAGATTGGGGCTAAAACTGTACTGTACACACTGTAAGATGGTCTTGTGCTTTCACTAGACAAACTGCACTGCCACAAATGTGAAGCTTTCCTCTAAACTAACTAAATGTTAAATCAGCTTATTTACATTTCTTTTGTCTGGTTATGAGAAACATGGTAAAGCGGGGAGTCACTGCTTTTAATAACTTAACATAATCATCTTAGGTTTTCGGCATATCCCTGAGAGCTGTCCATAATAAGCTTAACATATTCATGACTGTGTGCAGATTAAACTTTTAGCGATGGCTCTTAGTATTCAGAGGGGACCTAAGAATCAGATGAGGAATATATCAAATTACTTAGTTGTTTATGCAGGATTAAATGGAAACACACACAGTCACATGGCTGCTGAAACATTCATCTTTTAGTCCATGTCTGCAGCCATCCACTAAACTGACCTATTTAACACAATGTAAACTCGAGTCTCCAGTGCTCGTGCTGACGTAACACTTTCATATGAAGGTAATTAGGATTCCCAGGCATGACTCACTGCTGTTAGTCACTAAAAATCAGAGCCTGATGTTCCATGTCTATTTCCAAAACCTTCATTCAGAATATGAATGAATGACTTCATCAGCCTTTAAGGCGGTTTGACCTGTTAAAGCACTTTCAAAGAAAGTAAAGGAGATTTTTCTCTATGTTGACCATTTAGGCAAAATACAATATGTTTAATATAAAAAACTGCTCTCAAAAGCACTCAGATGCTCCACTAGAAAGCTCAATTCAGTGTACCATTAAAGCCACATTACGGGGAGTATTAGTCAGTCACAGCAGTCATTTTGTTGTATTAGCATTGTTTTTGGGGTGGAAAAAAAGTTTAAACAATGTGTTGCATAACTTTTAGTTTTTAAATTGAACCTCTGACATTAAGATAGAAATCTTACTTTAGAGCCTGTATTTATGCTATGCACTGTAAATTACTGCATCTAAAATCACATTAACTTCTGCACCTGTATGGTGGCATTTTCATCTATTGAGACAAAGCACATAAAATCAAGATCAACAGCCAAGACCCAAACAGTTACAACTAAGGCTTGTTTCAATGCAATTATTTCTGTTGTCATTGTGTTAGTGCTGTGTTTTCCTCCAGCCTTGTTTCTCTCAAGGCTCAAAACAGCCAGATCAATACGTGAGGTCTGGCTGAAGCTGAGAATTAACCCATAGGAAGAAGTTGAGTTTTCCCCATTTAAAAAGACTGTTGGAATTTCCAGTGATTTAAGCGTGTTAAGACTTTTTAGAGTTATAATAATCCAACTGGTTTATGTTTCAAGATATTTAGGCAGTAGCCCTGTATAACAGTTGGATTATATCCTTTTAATCCTCAATGTGAAGCTGAATGCAGGACATGTTGCCTATCTATGATATTGTTTATATATTTCTCATCAATAAATGCTCAATAAAGACTATTTGCTTTACAAAAATGTACCTTAGGTCTTGGATTTGACCAAAGTATCAGCTGGATGCAGTGCCCCCAGCACAGCAGCCCATTTCTCTACACAGAGAAACTTTAAAGGTCAAAACAGTGACTGGGCTGCATTTGAGTTAGAAATACTCACCTTCACTCCAGTTAGTGTCCATTCTCATATAACACTTCTGGTTGCTATGGTTACTGACCATACCTCATCTCCTACTACTCCTCCTCCTTCTCCTCAGATCTCTCTTCCTGTGAGAGTCATTGGGTTTACAGGGGAGCCCGTGGGCGAAGCCTTTATTTTACATACAGAGACCTGTTACCTAGACACAGAGAAGGCAATGCGAGTGCATCCTGGACAAAATGTCTCAGTGCCATGTTGTGTCATGTAAACGGTTCCAATTACTGCAATTGCATGAGAAAGTTACCCAGCCAGAAAACATGATGGGGAGTCTCCATTGCCTGAGTCTTGAGTCATTACTTCCTGGATGGTATACACTGAGAGAGAGAGAGAGAGAGAGAGAGAGAGAGAGAGAGAGAGAGAGAAAGCAGACTGGAGTTATTAAGAACAGCCTGTTTCAGTGTTCAATTACCTCAGTAATTACCACATTTTAAAAACCCACAACTGTTGACTGTGACCATCTCAGACTGTGCAGTCCAAATCTGACAAATCTGCAAAGGGGATTTGCATAATCAAAAGATCTGGACTCATAACAAGCTGAATAATACAAATAACGATCCAGAGCTGATTTGCTTATTTTAGAAGAGGCACATCTCTGAGTGCATGTGTCTCTAAGCCCATTTAAAAGACAGATTTTCTGATGTAGGCTGATTGCAGGTGTGCATGTGTGCATGTGAGAGTCCAAAAGCACTATAAGGGTCCTGCTTATCCTCTCAACTGGATTGTGTTAATCTACTAATTGAGAACCATTTACATAACTGCTTTAGTGCAACTGCAGTTAAGCAATTACTGCCCTCATTTCCATCTTTTCCCACAGTGTGCTATCTACTCTTGAACCTTCTACACTTGAACTTTAATCTCCACCCCCCCCCCTTTCCCGAGTCCCAATGTCTTTGAACTCCTTTAATTGTCTGCACTCCTTTCTTTTTTCTTTTTTTTTTACTAAGTGCCCTTCCTCTGGGCATAGTCTGAACTGAATGTTTTCCTTTTCTTGTCTGAGAGTCATTGCAGATCTTATAGTCTGATCTCAATCAACACATTATTTTCACAGAATAAAACCTGCAAGATGTTTATTCCATTCCATTCATATAGTTAGTGGCATGCTGTCACACTTTTAATCTATTGTGTTACATTGTAAATAGCTTCCACTTGTCTGTACTCTATGTGTGGATCTTAATCTGTGGAGTCTGGATTAAATGATTACACATACTTGTGGGACAAAGACTCTAAAGTAAACCCGATTGCTTAATTGTTTGGCGTAACACCTTACACTGGTATTTCCTAAATGGGATTTACAGTAAATTACACTATTTTTGTAAATTCCCACAATCAATTTGACATTCCTAGTATTGCGTCTTTCCCTCAGTACAGCATCATTCTTTCTCATATCACAATAGTGATACATAATAAACAAACACCACTCATAGTCAGGTACAATGACTGCCCTGTCACTTTACACCTTACAAGCTCTGTTTGCACTACATTGTTTACGTGGTTTGCACTCTCCACCATGTGCTCCTTACTTGTATATTGTGTTTTACGCGTTTTAAATTGTATATACTATATTTATTTAGTGTAATGTTACTGTTTGTATTTAATGTTCTGCTTGTATTTAATGTCACTTGTATGCACAGTGGGTCTGAGAGTAACGCAATTTAAATTCTCTGTATGTCCTGTACATGTGGTAGAATTGACAATAAAGATGACTTGACTTGACAAAGGATTTAATCTTAGCTATATGGAAAAATAGCAGGGGAAGGATTATACTTCTACTCAGAGTAAAAGTGTTCAATTAAATACTAAAGAAAAGTACATTTCTTTTCTATTTATTTTTACAAAACAAATCCACTTCGATTATCAAAAGCTATACATTTAATTATGACCTTAGCTAACTTTAGTTTTGTGCTGCCATCTGCTGGTACAAAATCAATATTGGGTTTTTGCGAGCATAAAAAATATATGTCGACAAACGACTCATAAAACAAACACGGGAATTTAAAAGATCCTCGAGCTCCAAAATAGTAACTTATTGTTAGCCACGTAGTCTGAGCTACTTGGCTGAGATCTGTTAAACTCACTGTTTTTTTCTGTCCTCATGCTAAATTAATTCCAACAAATGTTCTCGATATATTAGTCTTTCGACAGTTGATTTCTCTTGACTTTAGGGTTATTTGAACTTCCTGCCTCTGCAGCCAATGAAATCCTAATTAATAAAAATCAGCTTTCGGCGCTTTCCAATCACATTGCGCAGAATGAAAAGTGGGCGTAGACGTGGAGTGTAGCAGCTGACAGACTTTCCGGCGCGTCGTGTGTTTGGAGTTTGACCACAGAAAACAGAGGACGAGCAGATTTCACAGAGGGGAGAGGGAAGAATGAGTTGGGACTCTAAATAGTGAACGAACTGAGATATTTCCAGAAGCAATTTAATCTGGAGCGTTTCATTAAACTGGTGTTATCACGGGAAAGGTAAGCCGACATTAGAAGTGTTGAATGTCAGGAATCGTTAGCGTTAGCTCCTAAAGCACCGGTTATTTCAGCTAACGCCTGCCACATCTAACTGATGTTGTCTTTTAATATCAAATGCAGTAGTGATATATATACACATAGCACTGTGTGTATATATAGCTTTGTTTTTGCTCCTACAATTTATTAAGGGTGCTAAATTTAGTTTTAGTCCCCTTTATCGGTCAAGTTATTGTCATCGGAGCTCTGTCCTGCTTATCCAAGAGGGGCAACAGGACACTTGGTTTGCAGTCATTGCACTTTAAGGATGTCACCTTCTCAATATAGCTACCCAGGGCTCGGTTAATAATATCTAAAATAGACTATAGACCTTGTTGGGGGCTTGTCAGCACACATCTGAACAAAATCGTTTGTGGGATTATTTGTCCTAATTTAGTAAAGGGAACGATCTTCCTAAGATAACCGAGGTAAATATTATATTTGTTTTGGAAATCTTCCTGAGTGTGAGCTACGTGGCTGAGATCTGTTGGTTTCATCTGTAGTATGAAAGCAGCCTTTCTTTTGTAGTAATCAAATAACACATTTTGCACCAGTTAAGCGAGGTTTATTGAAGAAAATTTAAAGTCTCGTTATAACATGCAGGAGTGTTTTGGTCGTGGTATTCATGTAGTTGACATACCACCCACCTAAACACTGTTGGAGATCAAGCACACCCTTCCATACTTCAAAAAACGACCTCAGAGCAGGTTAAAGAATATGATTACCCTACATATGAACATATGAATTATTTTATCATTTACAGGATGAACTGATGAACTCACATGACTGTAATAGTTGGGAGAATTTCTATCTCTCTTAGCAACATGCACTAAATATTCCTCATGAGTATTTGATACATACTGCATTCAATTAATTTTTATTTATATAGCACTAATTCACAGCAACTGTCACCTCTAGACACTTTATATTATATTGTAAAGTCACTAGAATATTGAAAATAGGAAGAAACCACAACAATCACATGACACCCTATGAGTAAGCACTTGGCGACAGTGGCAAAGACAGCCATCTACTCTGACTGGTTGGGGATGGTGTTGTGTTGGTACTCAAAATATCACAAAACTACAAATGTTG
>VUQR01000643.1:86571-108390 GCA_015108515.1 Hemichromis elongatus | reverse complement strand
TGAACTGAGTGAGGTCACATTATAAAGGTTTTTTTTTGTGTGTATATGTGTATGTAGGTGTGTATGTTACTATGTAATTATTATTTGTCTGTTACCTGTGGTAACACAATTTACGAATTAATATATATTTGTATTCAGTTATGAAAATACTATCTATTGTTTATGAGCTGCCGTTTGAGATATTCACTCTGTGCTAAATGCAGGAATTGTACTATTGTTTATTATGAATGATTACAGGGGTGGGATTTAATAAGTTTTCTTCGTCCGATTCCTTTTCAGGCAATTTTGCTTTAGTAACCTTGTATGTTAAATATACTTTTACTTATTCTTGTTTATGACAGTTATGATTTGACATTTAAATGCATTTTGATTGTATCTGCCTGAAAAGAATAAATAAATGAATGAATGAAATGAATGAACATTTTTTTTGTTTAAAGACACCATTGCTGCTATTTATTTTAAACGTTTTAACTTTCCTTAAATTTATATATGTTTGCACATTTCATTTCTTGTTAAATGCTAACTCTAATATAAGATTGTACTACTACAACTTTATTTTGCAATTTTTTTTTATTAAAAGGTGTTCAAATGAAGAAATTTCTTTTTGTTTTTATTGAGATACATAAATTAGTAAATGTGAAATTGCTATACAAGTCAAATAATGGGGAAATAATCGATAATCAAATCAAAATAGAATCGGATTGAAAAATTAATCGTTAGATTCATCGATGCATCGAAAAATTAATCGCATATTCCTTTTTTATTATAGCATTAAAAAAAACCCATTTTCATTTGTATTCACTGAGGAAATGGTAGAGCTGTTAGATTTCTCTTGTGTTACCTCTTTCACACTTCATGTGACCAACAGACTCTTATCATATGGTACAGAAAAACAGCTGGGTCTGCACCAGGTCTGAATTCCTGTGGGATCTGACAGCAGTGCAGCTGGAGAACAAAAAGTCCCCATTTGCTAATTTTAATAAAATCGACTGCTCATTACTGGAAGATTGTGTATGTTTGTTGTATACATACAGTATAATGAGCTAACATGAGTTTAACCGCAATTTAATATGACACATCTTTCCATTTTTAGTTAAAATATTTTTTTTCCCACATACTAAAACCCAGTGGATTGTTTAGGTTTTTGTTGTTTGTGCATTTTGATTTGCATTGCGTGCACAAGCAGGAACAAGAGAAGTCTGTTCTCGTTGTCCAGCAAGTTTTTAGCATTGCCTCCAAGTGGTAACAATGAGTTACAACAGGTAGATGTTTGTCGGGAAGCTCTGCAGCGCCTCTCGTCCTTTAGCGCTGCTCCGCTTTTTGCTCAGCTAAAATAATTCAAATATTTTTTTGCTGTAAATATTTCTTTCCACTGTTATCTGGTAGAGAGCAGTGCTAATGCAGCCAGAAGTTGGCAAAACAACTAAAATCGAAGAATGCACGCCGAGCTGCCAGGCACGAGAAGCTTGTATAGAGGGGCGAGATTAGACGTTGCTATGCAAACAGAGGAGCAAACACGGAAATCTGAAGACAACTACTAATAAAAAAAATTTAGTAGTTTTTTTGGACCTCTGGACCTATTACATTTATTATTTATTTATTTAAAAGAAATAGGTAATTTTTCATCACTGTTTATATTAGTTGCATATCCAGCGTGATATGGCCATATCTGAGCTAGGCTAATATTAGCTATCCATTACTGGCTCCCCTAACAGTTGAGACATTGTAGGAATTTTTGTTGATTACCTTAATTGTATAAATTAGCAGTAAATAAAGGGCCGTGCACCATCACAAAGGGGCACATTGGTGGCTGCTTCTTACATTTGCATTCAGATGAAATTCATTTCATTCCCTTGATTTTTGTTACTGTATATTTAAGCCGGTCCTGGCACAGAGCTGAAAGGTGATTTATGCTGCAGTGAGACCGAGGTGATGCTTGTTGTCGAGGATTTAGGTAGAACAGTAGAGCAAAGAGTAATGGGTCCCATGTGATGTCTTCAGTTGCACAGACAGCTCATAACTGCTCGCTGAGCCAGAAAAAAATGCAGTTTTCAGTCCATTAGGGAATTCAGACTCCTATGGGATGTTTGAGCAGTTGGACATATGCGGTCTTACTTAATTCTCTCCCCCACCATCTTGTTGTCTACACACACACACACACACACACACACACACACCCACACACACACACACACAGAGATATCAAACATACACTGAAACCGTACATAAAGGCTTACAAATAATTTCTCCTTTCAGGGTGTCTGATGGTAATACCCAAGGTATTATCTCAGCATTGTGAAGCACAAACAAAACATTTAATATCTCACTTATGTTCTACTGTCTTGCCCTAACAATGCAGAGCGGCTTTCCTTCTCTCAACAAAAGTAATAAAGTAATAAAAGGAAAAAAAACCCCAAACCATCTATACTAAGCATAATGAAATGAGGCTCAATGCAGAATTTCTCTTAACAATAAGAAACTTGAACCTCGATTATCCTGTTGTGTATTGTTCTGTTGCAGAGGATTCAAACAAGGGATGACTAATAGCGTGGCACGGTCATGTATTTTGGATGCTTACCCAAGAAAATAATGTTTGCTTATAGTCCTTGTTACCACACAGTGATGTTAAACAGACTGAGCGGGGGTTAGATAAGGTTGATAAGTACTAAATACAGCTTACTTACTGGTGCTATAATGTCTTGCTCATGAAATACATTTACACACATAGTTTTCTAACATATGGTCCTGTGGAACTTTTTTTACTCTAATGAAGTTACAGCCTTTAATTGTTGACCACACATCACAAATAAAGATCCTTTAAATGTGACTAAAAGCCAGCATGGAAAGAAAGATCACCATCTTTTTTGTAACTGCTAACATTGCGGGGAAATTGTAGCTAGCTTGATCTAATGTTGTGCTTTGACTTGGCAAAGAAACAGATGAACAGAGATAAGTGATGGAGATTAATATGTACCCTATAAAACAAATAAATGTAGCTATAAATAGGCCATCTGATCATGATTATGTTGTCTTTTAAACACCATGTAAGGCTAAACGAAGCTGCACTTGCAACGGAAAATATTGTGGATCACCTGACTGAAAAAGGCCGTTGGATAACAGTTTTTTTTCCCCTAAGGAAATATTAAATGGTAAGACAGGGGTGCTGCAGTATTTTTATCGCCTTATACTGACTGTTATGGTTACTGCCTACTGATGACTATCCTAAAATCCACCTTTTTGCCCAGATCAGAAGGATTATGTAAGGAACTGCCTTTTTAGGTTAGGGCAAGAACTGACCTTAAGCAACAGACTGCAAAATAAGGTCTATCCATGATTGTTACAGGAACACAAGATAAGAGTCGGTGTCTGTTTTGGTATACTCCGACACACAGATGCCGATGAATCAGTTTGGGGAAAAAATTACATTATGTAATTGTTTCGGTCTGTGTTTCATCTCAGAAGCGCCTACTGACAGATCTGCTTGATCATTTCTGTTATGTAAGATGTTTATCACTACGCTTGGTTGTATAGATGTTTTTATGTTAGAGAAGATTTGGTTTCAGCCTTTTTGTTATCCGTCCATCCTCATCATTCCAGCTACTCTGACATCTTATTTGTACAAACTAATAAACATCCTCACTGAGAGAGAGCTGTCGGCAGCAGGCAGATCTGTCAGGTGTGTCCATTGCTTTTGCTGCATTTGTCCTCTATATACGTGGTGTAATAATGAGTATCCAACCCCTTTGTACCTCTGACAACAACAGCATTTCACTCATTCAGTCATTAGATTAGAGGGAAATAAAGGTTGCTGTTTCTACTGGAGTGCATTGGAAGGTATTCTGGTTGCATCATTTAGCTGAGCAATGCTGCCATAGGATTTATAATAAGGGTGTTGGTTTTTCTAAATTTGTGAAATGACTTTAAATATTATAAAATGTAAAATGCTATTGTACTGAAGGAAACTGCTGCGATGGGTTCATTGAAAATGTCAGACGTGTGACTGCTGTAGATGACTGGATTTGTGTGGGCGATACTCTCCCAAGGGACAGTCCTTGTTATAATACACAGCGACAGGTGCCTTAAGTCAACCAACAAGGTTGCTGCTGTTGGACCAAGAAGGAAATGTGGGCAAACAGTATGTCAGAGTGGGCAGCATGCTGGTAGGAAGGGAGAGCTACATCAGTTGGGTGCTGCATTTAGATTTTTGTTGAGTTGGAAAGAAATTAAAAAAAATGTGGAGACTGTGCTACAGGTCTACTAGAGGGATTTAAACTGGGGGGGGAAAACAAAATAGTGATCAACATGGAACAGTACCCTTTTAGTATGTGATTTAAGCCTAGACTGACATTACCCTTTGACGTTAACCCTTAACAATCACTGCTTACTGTCATATTTTCATGGTTGTTTTTTTTATTTTTCTTTACTTTGAGTGAAAAGATTTTTTATTCATGCACAGTGTTTTTCTTTTTTTCTCGCAGGATGGAAAACAGCGGAAAGAAAGAAAGAAGACTGTATCATTTAGCAGCATGCCCACCGAGAAGAAGATTAGTAGTGCAAGTGATTGCATCAGTGCCATGGTGGATGGCTCCGAGCTCAAGAAAGTGCGATCCAATTCGCGCATTTACCATCGCTACTTTCTCCTTGACGCCGACATGCAGTCTTTGAGATGGGAGCCTTCAAAGAAGGAAGTGGACAAGGCAAAAATAGATGTAAAATCTATCAAAGAGGTTCGGACAGGCAAAAACACAGATACTTTTAGAACTAATGGAACCTATGATCAGATATCAGAGGACTGTGCTTTCTCGGTCATCTTTGGGGAGAACTACGAGTCGCTCGACTTGGTGGCCAACACTGCAGATGTAGCCAACACATGGGTCACAGGGCTGAGGTACCTGATATCCTATGGGAAACATACCTTAAATATGATTGAGAGCAGTCAGAACAACATGCGCTCATCTTGGCTAGGTGAGCTTTTTGATGAGGAGGATACGACAAACAGCAAGCAACTTTCTATATGCACTGCTGTGCAGCTAGTCAAGAAGTTGAATCCAGGACTCAAAAATGTGAAAATAGAACTAAAATTCAAGGAGCTGCATAAAGTTAAG
This sequence comes from Hemichromis elongatus, assembly GCA_015108515.1. Taxonomy (NCBI): domain Eukaryota; kingdom Metazoa; phylum Chordata; class Actinopteri; order Cichliformes; family Cichlidae; genus Hemichromis; species Hemichromis elongatus. The sequence goes on along the minus strand of VUQR01000643.1, from coordinate 103,285 downwards.
GACAAATCAGGTTCGGATGTGACAAAAGAGGAGTTCATTGAAGTCTTTCACGAGCTTTGTACCAGACCAGAAATATATTTTCTCTTTGTTCAGTTTTCCAGTAATAAAGAATTTCTTGATACCAAGGACTTAATGATATTTCTGGAGGCAGAACAGGGAATGGCACAGGTCAGCGAAGAGACCAGCTTTGAGGTAATTCAGAAATATGAGCCATCAAAAGAGGGCCAGCTCAAAGGTTGGCTTTCTTTGGACGGGTTCTCTAACTATCTTATGTCTTCAGAGTGCCATATATTTGACCCCGAACATAAATCAGTCTGCCAAGACATGAACCAACCCTTGTCCCACTACTACATCAATGCGTCGCACAACACCTACCTGATAGAAGATCAGTTTAGAGGCCCCTCTGATGTGACAGGCTATATCCGTGCTCTCAAGATGGGCTGTCGCAGTGTAGAGCTGGATGTTTGGGACGGGCCTGATAATGAACCTGTAATTTACACTGGTCACACAATGACCTCACAGATAGTTTTTCGCAGTGTCATTGACGTCATTAACAAATATGCCTTTGTTGCCTCTGAGTTTCCATTGGTACTGTGCTTAGAAAACCACTGCTCCTTGAAGCAACAGAGAGTCATGTTCCAGCACCTAAAGAAAATCCTTGGAGACAAGCTCCACCTAGATGCCCCAAAACCTGAGGACTGTTACCTTCCGTCTCCTAATGAACTGAAGGGGAAGATCCTGCTGAAAGGTAAGAAGTTGGGCACAAACTGCACTGCTTCAGAAGGTGAGGTGACGGATGAGGATGAGGGGGCAGAGATGTCTCAAAGGATGAGCATTGAGACTACTGAACCACAGACAGTTGCACCCAAGAAATTTCAGCTGTCCAAGGACCTCTCTGATCTGGTGACTTTGTGCAAGTCTGTGGAGTTCAAAGACTTCCCAACATCTTTCCAGAAACAGAAGCATTGGGAGCTGTGCTCTTTCAATGAAGTCTTTGCCAGTCGCTGTGCCAGTGAATTCCCAGGTGACTTTGTTAACTATAACAAAAAGTTCCTAGCGCGGGTTTACCCTAGTCCAATGCGGATCGACTCCAGCAACATGAATCCACAAGATTTCTGGAAGTGTGGCTGTCAGATTGTAGCAATGAACTACCAAACTCCTGGGCTGATGATGGATTTAAACATCGGCTGGTTCCGTCAGAATGGGAACTGTGGCTATGTGCTGCGTCCAGCGATCATGAGGGAGCAGGTTTCCTATTTCAGCGCCAACACTAAAGATTCAGTGCCTGGTGTTTCTCCACAGCTCTTGCACATCAAGATCATCAGTGGACAAAACTTCCCAAAACCCAAAGGCTCAGGTGCCAAAGGAGACGTAGTAGATCCCTACGTGTATGTTGAAATACACGGCATTCCCGCCGACTGCGCTGAGCAAAGGACTAAAACGGTCAACCAAAACGGGGACAACCCTCTGTTTGACGAGAGCTTTGAGTTTCAGATAAACCTCCCCGAACTTGCAATGGTGCGCTTTGTAGTGCTGGATGATGACTATATTGGCGATGAGTTTATCGGTCAATACACAATCCCGTTTGAGTGTCTGCAGCCAGGTTTCCGCCATGTTCCGCTGCAGTCTCTGACAGGGGAAGTCCTGCCACATACCTTATTGTTTGTTCATGTGGCAATAACCAATCGAAGAGGAGGCGGCAAACCTCACAAAAGGGGACTGTCTGTACGAAAAGGCAAGAGGAGTAGAGAGTATGCAAGCATGAGGGTGCTATTGATCAAAGCGCTGGATGATGTCTTCAAAACAGCCATCCAGCCACTGAGAGAGGCAACAGACCTCAGAGAAAACATGCAGGTAAGGCATCAAGTATCGATTTTTTTCCTTTTTTTGTGTGTGATTAACTAGAGTGGGTCTGAATGAAAAGTGTCATCCAAGATATATTTTGTACTGTATGAATATTCATGGAAAGTTTGTCTGAACAGTAGACTGAACATAATCTATTAATAACAACTAGATTTAATACAAAACATCTAAAGTAATTTAAAAGACTTCATCTTTGGAAAGGAAACACAAAAACCACCCGCCTGGACTGAATTAGATTTGATCAAGTCCTTATGTACGCCAAAGAAGGAAGAGAAACGAGCAAACATAGTGAAGAGATCCACGTTTTAACGATCCATGTTATAGAAGTTATTCAGAACTTCTATTGTGTAAACTGGACCACATTTTTAATGGTACCAGTGATGAAAAACAGCTTAGCTTTAACCCACAGTACTGAATGGAGTCCAGTCCAGACATACTGGGATCCCGCTTTGTAGAGAAAGAGATATTTATGTCATTGTTGGAGCTTTTAAAGAAATCCAAAGGGCTCTATAAGAAATCCACTGCTCGGGTGTCTCTGCACCGTGGATGGTCTCAGGTTGTGTTTCTTCAGGCGTTGTATTGGGTTTTATTTTGGTAGCTTTGTTTTTATTGCGGTCATTGTGTGATAACAAGCTACTGGCCTTGTGATTATAACACATCTTGGCCCTCCTGCCAGTTTTTTCCCTCTGGTTGTTTATGTAGGATTTAAATTTGGCCTTTCACAGGAAGGTTAGTGTGTGTGTGTGTGTGTGTGTCTTTGTGAACCTGGTGTCAGTCCAAAAGGATTGAGTGTTTATGAGTGGCTAATAAGAGCCAAAATGAAAGTTCCCACAGGTAATGAATGAGCTTCCTGCCACTTCCTTCGAGAAAGTGCTGTTCTGTGCGGTTGTGGGGCAGATGAAGGGCATATTTTGAAAAGCTGGAATATTGAGTTCTTTTCCTTTTAGACTTTTTGTGATGCTTGTGCCATTTGATGTATGTTTTGCTTGGCTTGAGAGTGTAAACCAGCATAACTTCATGCAAGCCCGACTGTAATTACGCTTTCTCTACTCTCTGCAGAATGCCATAGCGGGTTTTAAAGAGCTGTGTGGCCTTTCAGCGGTGGCTAACCTGAAGCAGTGCATCTTGGCCCTTTCCCCTCGACTGACTGGGCCTGACAATAACCCCCTCCTGGTGTTCAACCTCACTGAGCAGTACCCCAACTTGGAGCCTCAAGGCCTGCTACCAGAAGTCCTCAAGAAAGTCGTTACCACATACGACACGGTGAGCAGTTTTTGGCACGAATCGTTTATTTTATTTACACAGTAGTAGCACTAGTGAATCTCATAAATTATAGTAGATAAAAAAGGAGAGAGGCAGTCAGTTCCATGACCTGAAATAATGCCTAGAAACAAAGTAGCAGACATAATTTAATCTCTTGTCATCTGGATCTAAGTGTGTTCTGTCTTTGTTGTCCAAACTCGTGGTTCTTTTGCAGTGCATAGAAAAGAAAACTTAATTTGGATTTGGCAGCAACCCATTCCACTCATGTATGCTTTTGCCATCAACAGGAAGGGATGATCTAACCAGGCAAACCAACGCCAATCAGATCAATACCTGGGCTTTACTTGACTTAATGGGGACACACAGAGAGGGTTAGGTAACAGGGCTGAAGTTGTGTTAAGTAATAAAATCAATGTTTACAAGTTATGCAACATGCCATTGAGGCTATTCCCAGCTGCACCATTAACCTTAAAACACGATGTTCTCTGACATTGATTCTTGGCACGACATGAACAAGAAGGCAAAAGCAATTTTCTAGCAAAAGCACAGCAAGAAGAGAAACAATTTTGTCGCTGATGTGAAAACTTAATAAACACATAGATTAGGTATCAACATTCAAGAAAAGAAAGTCCTTTTTTTTTTTTTTAACCAGGCTGTAAACATGCTTTTTACTGCTGGAAAGATGAACGTGTTAATACAAGACTAGCTTACTTCCCACGTGGCCATCGGAGAAACTACAGTTCTTGGCATTTGTGCCTTTAGGTTCAACTCTGGATTCAAAGAAGGTGTACACACAACTGTGCATTTGCATTTGTTATCCAAATGATACATTATGCATTAAACACTAAAAAAAATGCAAATGGAAAAAGCTTCACACCTTGGGACTCAAGGACAAACACAGGAAAAGGACTCGGACCGATTAAGGTGACCCCTCTGTGCTATTCAGACATGAGATTGGAAAGCTAGGTAATTGGCCCTGATGGAAGGAGCGCTAGGAAAATTGAGTTGGAGGGGAAGAAAGAAGAAAATGACGGGTGTTTGGGGACTAAAATCAAATAAATTAAGATCAAGGGCTTAAGTGGTGTGAAGCTGCAGGCCTTGATCATCAGCAGAGTGCCAGAAGTGATGGCAAGCAGAAAGGTGCGGAGGCAAAAGATGAGCTGACAAGCGCATACGTGTAAGTGAAAAGAGGAGACGCAGTCTTAAAGAATTTTAAATAATGTATGGATAAGTACAATTAGAGATTCTGGTAGTGTGTCAAAATCCACCGCAGGGAGCAGCCAGGCTTTCAGCTCCTAATTGGCAAAAATAGAATGTGGGTCTCAATGCGTGCCCATTTGTGTGCTAAGAGAAAAAGCTGGAGAGACTCGATAGTATGCCAGCTCGAGCTCTTAGGTAATATGGTCTGATTTCTGTTTGTACTCGCAACAGATTAACTAGGGGCACAGACTGTAGATGGAAAAAATACAAAGTCATTGAAACACCGAACCAAGGGGACTTCAAAACCCATATGTGAGCCTTTTATTGGGGAATAAACTTTGTTCTCCCGTGGTTCTGTTAAGATGTCTGTAAGCGGCAGCTCGACCGCATGCATCAAAAAGACTCATTAACACAATATTTGTAATAACTTTAAATTCATAGTTGTTCACGATATATTCTCCCGTTAGTCTTAGTATGCAGACATGTGTCATTAAACTAACGTCACCTTGAAAATAAAAGACTGTTTGTGTCTTTGTTAATGTGGGTGGTAATAATAATAATAACGATGGCCATAACATTTAGAGGATGCAGTTCAGTGTGCAAATAGGGAGCAGTCCACCCACTTACCTTACTAGAATATGCCTTTAAAGACGCCGTGTCTGCCACCAAGACAGTAATTTCTTTACCCATCAGGAAAGTAATCACAGAGTGTGAGGCAGCTTTAAGTGCCGCAACTGCAGCTGCAGAGTGAGACAAACAGCCACAGTCACTTAGTCATGACTGCCTGTAGAAGAACATGGTGAGTCACCATATGGGTTTGTGCAACGGTGTCTGTCCCCCATACTGAGCACAGTATCAGGCGTTGGCTCTGCATAGTCATGCTTGGGGAAAGCAAAAGGCTGCACGTTTGTATTTATCTTTAGAAAAACGTCTGCTGCGTGCTCACTCATTTTCTTAGAGTGCGTTAGAAAAAGCAGCAGCTCAGGCCGTGACAAGTCTTTCGACACGCTCACGAAGGATAAGGCTGGCATTATTTTATATTATCCTTATTAACACATCTGAAAGGACTAAAACGGTAAAAACAAACAAAGCTCTCTAATTTCATGGATTATACACCCTCGATTCCTTTCCTCGTATCCTCCCCTCGCATCTTAGCCCCTTCCACCAGAGATGCGAGGAGAGAAGAATCGAGGCAACGGGGGATTGAACAAAACAAGACATCCTCGCGTCTCAGCCATCATTTTAAAGTGATCCAGAATAATATGGCACAGTGGCAACATCGGTTTTGTTGTAGTCCAAGCACTGCTGTATTTTATTGATTCAGATATTCGATCACATGATGCATTTCATTACGTGGTGCAATGTGACAAGGTGTGCTACCATGCAGGTGATTAACCGAATTGCAAATTACTACAACAGCATGCGAGGGCACAAACTAGTCGTTTGTAGTGTCGGCGTGTCACTGGGTTTGTGTAGGCCAGCTGTCGGCCACGCCTTTTACATTCTGATGGCAAAATCGCTTCTGTGCGTCCTCGAGTATTACTCCTCTCTCCTCCGTCTTTGGGAGGTGTGTTAGGAATGAAGACATCCTTCTATGTGGTGTCCAGTGATGGATTTTGGAGTCACAGGCAGGAGGACGGAGAAGATGAGGAGGCACAAAATAGAGGAACGAGAAAAGCCCAATGTGCTTCTAGAAAGAAGAAATATCCAAGCTAAATGTCGCATATTTTTGATTTGGTTTAAAGAGAGAAGCTTTAATAAATCCAAACCTGGCCTGTGGCACTTTTTTTAAATTCTTCGTTACGTTTTTTTTTCGTGACTCGCCAACAAAATTTAGCTGCGGATACAAATTTTGCCGACTGCTAAGTAACGCATGGTCGGCATGTGCTGAACACGACACATTAAGCAGACGCAAACAGGACGCGTGACATTGCAGGATGATGAAAATAATACTCAGCGGTCCCTCGCTATAACGCAGTTCACTTTTCGCGGCCTCGCTGTTGTTTCACAGATTTTTTCTTTTTGTGCAATTTTGCATGCCTTTTTTTTTTTTTTTTTTTTAACAGCGCATTGTGTTCTGCGCCCTGATTGGCTGTAGACCATTGTCAATCAATCTCGTGCCGTGTCTCCTGTACAGTACAGAATGCATTCATTTTGTCAAATTTACATAAATCTTTGGTCACTAGCAGTGGAACTCTGAAGTGCTGTACTGTGTGTTTGTAAGTTTGCTTCCCAACAAACAACAATGTCGACGAAACATCAGAGGCGCCCGCGGGTGGCTTTGGTTTCATTCTGTAATACTGGACTTATTTTTCTACGAAGGTTTGAACTTTGAGCGTTTAAACAAGAGAGAAAAGCGTGCGGTGAGGGGGATTTATAGCTTTAAAACATCTACAGTAATTGTAAAAAAAAATAATTAAAGTTGGTAATTTCGCGGAGTCGACCTATCGCGGGTTATTTTTGGAACGTAACTCCTGCGATAAACGAGGGACCGCTTTACACGAAAATCCAAAAAACTGAATAATCTGTGTACGGGAGATAATATTCATGCAAAGTTTTGTTCAGATTAAGCACCAGTGAAGGAGGAGGTGAGAACACTACAACTGTCAGAGCAGGAAGTTACAGTCTCTGTTGGATTAAGTGTATTTCCCCCTCTATCCGTCTCTGTACGAGCCTCCCTGATTTCCCTCTTCTCTGGAATCTGGCTGGCAGGCTCCAACGATCGATGTTGGGGCCACAGTGATGCTTGTTTGTGGCTTTGTCTCTCCCATCTCTGCATTAAAACTCTGTATTTCATCCCTTAATTTCCTTCTTGGCAGCCGAGCCGGGCCGCTCGGCTGTGCGGCACAACCTCTCTGTGCTTAAGTCACACCGAGAGTGAACAAGTCAATTACGACCATGCCGCACCGGTAACCTACAGGCACTTAATTGAAATCAAACTCGTAGCAACATTATGGTATAAATAGCATCCCCATCAGATGAAAAAAATTAAGCTATTACTGAAATAATTGTGGCAAAAGATCCAGATGGTCTGCCAGGCACCCTGTTTACTCCATGCTTATTTACCCCGTCTCTGACAGCCTACATATGCACCATTAACCTCCTGAAACAACATGCTGCTGCCGTCTTCCTTGTGTTAAAAAAAGGCTTTTCATTATTTATTTCTTTGGTTTACTGTTAGGAAGAAGCAGCGCTGGCATTTAATATGTAAATGGATTGCCACAAGAGTTTAAACAGTCTGCAGGTCAGCAGAGTTTGTGCACTCAACTCGGGAGGGGGGGGGCGCATAAGACCGGAGGAGCTAAACTTAGCATCTGTCGCAGCTGCAGCTTCACAGAGAACACAATAACGGTCTTGCTGCTTCAGAATGACTGACATGATTTTAATTGAAATGACCTTAATTATCAGCGCTTCCTTTGAAAAAAAAATACTTTCCAACCAAAGTAAGATTTGCATATCTATATTTTTCCTCATTTAAAACAAGACATTGTTGGTGTTTTAGGGAAGAAAAGTAACTTTTAATAAACAACCTAATTGCTCGTGTCTCCTACCCTCTAATTTTGGCTTTAAAAAAATGCAATTTAGCAGCCTTGCCCACTCACATCCCCTGTAATAACAGCTTGTTTTCTGAGCACTCCCTGGATAGAAACTGCCTGCTAGCAGGCAGGCTGCTTCCTGCTTTGTTGTGGGATGTTAGTTTTGCTGATGTGAAAACTAAAGGCAAATGTGAGCAAATATGTTTGTCTGCTTTCAGGTAATCCAGACCAGCAAGGCGCTGCTAGAGAGCTCAGAGGGGGTGTACGAGAGAATCCTACAAACCCAAAAAGCAGGTGAGATACAGTCGTACAGGGGAGGTGGAATCTCCCGACACCATTAACCAGCGTCTGAGTGTTCGCCTGTGGCCCCACGTCGCCTCTGAAGCCACATTCACTCAATATGAATGAGACTTTTCTTATTTGTATAAGTGGAATTACCATTTGATTCACGCTCATTAATGTGATCCAGTCATGCCATTCAAATAGAGGTGTTTAATTCACAGCAGTAAGAGCCTCTGTCCTGGTTCGAGGCTGAGTGACGAGTGAGACGGGGGAAGACGGTGTGAAGATAATAGATGGCAGTCGATCCACACAGAGTCTTGGCCTACTAGCCAATTGTAACATATCGACTTTGCGTCCATAAGGGGAAAGCTTATCCAATCAGGCTTCTGGGGAGCAACGTTTGGTCGTCCTTACAGGTCACTGGATTCAAGAAGATGCACATAGACGGGCTGTGGAGGCACCGCTCTGTCCTTAGTCTGTGTTAATGATTGAAGAGGACCGCCTTTTATTTTGGGGCAGTTCTTGTTTCGTAAAGCAGCTGCAGCAGTGAAGCAAAAATATGGGTAAAAGCTAATGCGATTCACATTGTAGCACTTTCTCACAATGAATCCTGTCTAAGTAGTCTAGAGGGCTAATTTAACATCGAGCAAGCCTGCTGGAAACGCTTAGTGAGGATGGAAGGGCGCAGAGATGGACCATCATTACCACAGCTCAGCTTTATTGGCTTTCAGATGGATGACTTATAAAATATTCATTGTCTATTGTCTTGCTGCATCAGAGAGGATGACGACTGTGCCTTTTTAAGCAAATCAAAGGCGTTTTGGTGTTTTTCAGTTCAACCACCTTCCAGACCTTAACAATTACCAGCCAGTGGCTTTGGGCTAAAGATGTACTTGAACTTACTGACATCAGAAAGATCCCCCAAAGCCTTTGAATTTTTATTTAGACCATTTTCTGTTTGGTTCCAATTTGGACTGTAGCACGCACAATTCAGAAGGCCTTCTGTCCTAAATGCATGACCTGTTTGTGTCCCTTAGCCATAATAACACCCTGTGATCCGTACGGCCTTCATTGTACACATCAAAAGGAGTCTTTTTTTTCTCTTTTCTTCGCCTGCACTTTACAAATTTAGACTATGACGTTACTGTTACCGGCTTACCACAGTGAGATTACATGTGCCAGCTGTTGTGTTGCTTGTCTTCCATATAAAGTAGTTAAAAAGATAAAAGCCTGAAGAAGATGCCTGCCAGGCATTATTAGATCATTTTTACCTCACAAAACTGCATTTCATTATCAGGTCTGATCTTGATTTGTTACTGATTTATAGGAGATTTCAGAAGTGGCCATTATCATAGAACATTTTCCAGTATGTCTGTGCAGGTTACCAATCACATGAGCTTTGAATTAACCACATTTTAGTGGTAAAGACTCTAATTACACACTCACCTGAGTCTCTACTGTAGCCCGGCTCATAGCAGGTAAGTAGCCTTGACGAGGCAGTGATGTGGGCAGACACAGACTGAGTATAGCATGTAAACACTAAACTAGTCGATTAAATGTAGTTAGTTAAACTTGTTAATCAAAACTGGCACACTTCCACCTCCAGAATACAGTTAAAACATTTACCCTCCTCAGAGTTGTTAGGATGTAAACATGCTCTTTAATGCTGTAAAGTTGCAGATTTTTTAAATTGGATTATACAGATCAAAGGGCATGAAAAAAAACCCCAAAACAGCTTTTGTTTCCCTGCAATTTATAAATTTAGAGCATGACAAGCATCGACTGCTTTTCAGAGCCAGCCTCAAGTGGTTACTTGGTGAACTGCAGGTATTTTTGGCTCGATTTTTCAGCTGCAGAAGTTGCTCCTCGGCCCTGCCTGACAAATGCAACAAATGCGAGTGTTTCCTGGTTCAGCTGCGTTGAACTGCATGTCCAGTGTGGATCGACATGAACCAGCTTATATAGTACATGTATATGGGTTAAGGTTAGTCGTGTGTGAAAAGGCAAACGTAGGATGTACCCTAAACACATCACCGGTCCATTGCAGGGCTATTTAAATTATTTATTACAACTGGATCATTGTTTAACTCATCCACTTGTTTTCTGGGTGTTTCCTTCTCTCAGAGTTAGTCTGATATTGCATAATCGATCTGAATATTTATTTATTTTTAAGAGGCAAGTGTTCTCAAGGTTCCAACTGACAGCTAGGAGAGACGTTTTGCATTGCTTGACAATGAAGTGCGGATAAATGAATAAAACAACGCGTCTTTCTTTCTTGCACATTTGGTAACTCTGGCTCAAGACGAGCGTTTTAGGGTGACTCACTTTTTAAAAATAGAACAATAGTCAAACAAATGAGTGAGAGAGGAGTAAAAGTTTAAGAAGACAAACATATTTTTTATTTCAAAAGCTTCCACAGAAGCTTCGTGGGGACTTCAGTCTCAAAGCATATTTATATATGATTATCCGAAATCAGCTGGAGGAAATTAAACAGCCAACAATTGCAAACTAGGACACAACAGATGGCAAACTGATGAACTTGAACATTGATTTACTTTCCATCCCAAACTGACATAATTCTATCCCAGCGGTGCATGCAGCACGGTTTTGTGCGTCTGTTGTGTAGAAACTGGGTCAGTACAAACCCAATTCCCCCTTTACAGACAGCGGAATGTTTCAGCCGCAGCAGCTATTAAAGCTGTAAATAATCCATCACATCAGCTCAGACGAGGCCCAAGAAGAAAAAAAAAAAAATCAGTCAGGTGTTTGTAGCTCAAACAGGGACGTCACCTCCCTCACCCGATACTCACTCGGGTTCCAATTAACATTTGGGGAAGCTGGACGGCTGAAGCTGCTGCAGACTAACACGATCAGCACAGAAGATGTTCTTTTAAATGCCAAAAGCAAAATTACAGTATTCAGTGCAAAGTGGAGCCACCGTGACATTTAGCAGAGTACAAAGCAAAGAGCCAAAGTTTACGTTACAAGTTAAAACGACAGATTCTCAAAAGGAAATGGTCTAAAATAATCTTTGTCCCTTTAAGCTTTTAATCTGTGTGTAGGACGGTGGATCTTTATTCATTTATGACATTCTAAGGATACAATAACCATTACTTCTGGCTAATCATCCGACTGCTCCTTAGCTTTTCTACTTGAAGATGTAGTTTGGTGAAACACTTCTACATTTTATAGTCTCTAGTTATAAATACAGGCACACGGCTGTATACAGTACAAGTACAGTTGTGTGAGTTCTTAGCAAAAAGGCTTAATTTCAGCAATAGTAAACGATCAAAATAAAAAAGTGCTTCTTTAATCTTAAAATATTTACATATACAACAAATTTCAGTGCACAGAGGTAAAATGCACATGCGTGTGAAGAGCTTATGGTTCATCTTGAAGCTTTATCGCCTTTTTACATTTAACAGGCCCGATTTACTGATCAATATACGCTTGTATCCTCACCTATGGCCACAAGCTGTGAGTTGTGTGAAGGGTGTCTGGGTACAGACACAGGGTGCACAGCTCAGAGCAGAGCGATGGATGTAGTGTACGCCTCCTGGACACCGCCTGTGTGATGTCGTTCTCGAACGTCCTACCCGGAGGACTCCGGGACATGCTGGAGAGTTTGTGTCTCTTGGCAGGCTTGGGAACGCCTCAGTGTCCCGTAAAGTGCTGTTGGATGTAGTGGGGAGAGGGAGGTCAGGCGTCTCTGCTTAGACTGCTGCCCCTGTGACCCAGACCTGGATAATTGCTTAATCTGGATTTGTACTCCATGTCTGATAAAATTAGGTTTTAGTGGCATGTGTGGTCCAGGTAGATATGATCCCGTCTTGCTGAAAGAATTATGAATTTAACCTATTGAAAAATTCAGGTCATGCTACGATCCTTCACATTACGCCTCAGCCTTCTCCAAGCGGTCTTTACTGTACAGCATTACCTCAGAGAAATGCTTTGCTAAGAACGAGCTTCCCCCTTTCTTGCCTGCCAGACTCCATAAAATGTTGCTAGGCAACCTTCAGTGCGAGATAGGTGTGTGTGCGACGTGCACCTTCTTCAGCACAGTCATGGTTCACGTGCACAGCAGCAGCAGCTCTGTAGTTACAGTAGTGACCTCAAATTAAACAGATGTCATTTCACATTCGATTATAGCAACAACAAAAAAATGGAGAAAATAAAAAAAGTGCAAAACACAACAGTGGTGACGTGGCATCTGCTCTTAAATGTGATGTGTCACAAATGACTGTGAATCCCATCAGCTTCCTGAGGTTATGTTCACGCCTGCAGTCTGGTGACAGCAAATCCTCAGCTGAGAGGCTCCAAAACAGCCCAGCCCCACACACCTATTATGGAGATTTCACACAAAAGGGGTTGGGGGGGGGGGTTGTCTCTCTCTCTCTCTCTCTCGTGCACACCATGTTTCCATGGCAACAGCACTGACAGGAACTACGACTGGCTCACGGTTATCAGAGCTTCAAGCGGAAATGTATGTGGAGTTTTCAGTGCGGAGATGTTACGCAGTCATGGAGTCTCTGCTGTCTGCGTTTGGTTTATGGCTCTCAGGCTGAAGTTTCCTGTTGCTGCACTGCAAAGCAAAGTCAACATTAAACATGTCCTTAGTCAGACTCAGTCATGCAGAGGAAGGAAGGGAAAAAAAATACAAGAGGTGGGAAAGCTCCTCAGGAGACAAATCCCTCCTCTGTCGGAGGCCGTGATGCTAATCCACAGTGAAAGAGCGTCGTGTCCGTCTCCCACTCTCTCTCTCTCTCTTTCTCTGTTTCCGGGTCTTTCTTATCCTGCCTCACTGTTTCACTCCCCTCACTTTTTTGTTTTTTTCTCTTCATCTGTATTTGTGTACTCCTGTCCCTTTGTCATCCCTATATTAGGAGGGTGTACCCCGGACCTGCACACTAGTCACTGCATGATATAGATTTCCCACTGATGGTGCTGAAGAGAGGCACAAAACAGTTCCCTGCTGACAGCGACATCCCAGTGAAAATCAATGTCGAAACACTGTGTGGATTCTAAGAAAACAAAGCAGTCCCAAAAGACCAATCGCATCTGCTTTCCACAAGACTTTCCATATTTTCATGGCAGCCACTTTAGTTTATCCTACAGGACAGTCTCACCTGCTTTCCAACTGTGGCCACTGCGATCCATTAACACCCCGTCTGTGTGCAGTGAGGAGACAGTAATGCTCCCTCACGTCCAGAGAGTCTCTGTACTTCCACACACTGAAGTTTTCTGCTGCTGGAGAAATGTGAAATGTCGACAGTACATGCCAGGGTCTTTGCTCGCATGCGTTTCCTCACAGTGACAACAAGCCCAGCAGCCAGACTCCACTCTCACAGCAGCTGTTCTTCTTTCCTAAACCAACACCGCACTGACTCGACACTCTTTCTTGTCCGTTTCTCTCTCGCAGCTATGGAATTTCACGAGAACCTCCACGACCTGGCCGTGAAGGAAGGCTTGAAAGGCAGAAAGCTGCACAAGGCTGTGGAGAGCTTCACGTGGAACATCACCATCCTGAAGGTGAGGTTTTCAGTCGCATCACTCACGAGCGGAGCCAGTTTTATTAATGGAGCCAAATGCCACCAAATTTTTTGGATTAGCTTTGGATAATAACCTTTATTTATCCTACAATGGGCCCTGCTCAGTTCATCCTCTCACCTCGCTTGAAGCAACATTTCTACTCATCCTTTTTGACATCAGCTGGAAAAAAGAAAAAAGCTGCATGTAAGCAAGTATTTAGAGAAGTCTGGAGATTCTCGGGACACAGGGATTGTTTGCATATGCTCAGCTTACTTAGTTAACCTTTATCCTGCTACAGTGACATGTAGACTGTTTATAAACTAAACAAAGCAAAGGAATAAATAGACACTGTACAGTGAGCTGCATGATTTACGGCTAGAAGCACTGACGGTGTTCACCACCACACCAACATTAAGGACCAGAGCTGATCACTGTTAATCAATAAGGTGTTACAGTGCAGATAAAGTTCATAGTTCATAATCAGTCTGTGTGTGACCTTGAATTAGACGAGCGTTTAAAAAGATGGACGGATGGATAATTTGTAACATTTGTCCCGACGCAGCAGAGGCACGAGGACCCTTTGTGGGACGTGTTTAGTGAAACTGGAATGTTTATGGACTGTGAGTCAGTGACCTTCACAAAGTATTTGTAATAAACTTTTCTGAGCCAATAACATCTTAAATCTGACGCTGACACAACTCTACAACACCTCTGTGTAACAGCCCTCAGCTCTGCAGCTTCCTCCCTGAGCCTGATTCAACTAGAGGTTCATAGATACATTAGTATATATTTTATTATAATATACCATCAAATACTTGGACTTCTCTCTGATATTGTATGGACTTACAATGTAACACCCCTTTGGATATCCATTTTTGTGATTTTTACCAGCCAGTTTTCCCCGACCTTTCTAACTTACTGCTGTCTGACTCGTTGATCTGCGTTTACCTCTCAGGGCCAGGCGGATCTGCTGAAGCATGCCCGAAGCGAAGTCCAGGAGAACCTCAAGCAGATCCATTACGCCGCGCTCACCTGTAAACTGACTAAAGGTAGCGCGGGGAGCGGTTCCTTCGGCTCCTCTGATTCCAAGAGCAGGTGCAGCCTGGAGGCCATCCCCGAGAAGGCCATCGCGGAGGAGGAGCTGACGGACGAGGACAACTAAAAGACCCGCAGACCTGACGCCCACGTTCAGGCCTCCGCTCTGTTCCTGCCTCCTGAGCTCAAAACCCAAAGCTTCCTTTCACTCCTTTGTTCCTTCACCCAATCACCGCTCTGTGCACGCTAGTGTTTCTTCACATTCCATCACAAACATCCCTGCACCCCAAGCGCAGCTTTAAGCTCTCAAACTTCTGCCTTCTGATCATCAGTAAAACGCCGCTGCTTTTCCAGGCACGAGCTCAGTTTACCAGACGCTTTCACTGCAAGTTTATTCAAGTCCAAAAAAACTGGTAATTTAGTAACGGAGCATTTGCTACACATGTGCAACCAAACCGTGCCAGTCACAAAGCTCAAATGTCTACATCCTCCACCCCACTGCACAAGTTTGCCGCCATTCCTCTGACCCCACCTCTCTTCTCCTGAGTGAACCAGGAGAGAGGAGTGAACTACCAGCCAGACTGTTTAAGACATTCAGCTACTGTTGGGAGGCGGTGCACTTCTACTCAGCAGGACAAGTGTTAAGAAAAGATATGAAGGAAAAATACGCCTCGGATTGTTGTAAGAGATTTCCTAAAGCACAATTTTCTGGATTTACTGTATGAATGTAAAGGGACAGGAGGAACAACAAGCCGACGGCGGAAGTCAATAAAATGGTAGACGAACACGTGAATGGGAGTAAAGAGCTGTTTACAATACTGAACTTGTTTCATGTTTTTGTCTGCCAAAACAGTATCCTGTGTGTATATATGGAGTTTCTGTTACCTTTTTTTCTGCAGAGTGCATCATTTTATTATTGTACACTTGGAAATACAAGATTTTATTTTATAAAAGATATATGAATATGTCTGTGGAAATACAAAGTTTTATTTGTCTGTGGACATCTGGTACCGAGATCTATCACGAGGAGAAGTGACCCGAGGTTTTCCCGGCGGAGAGCTCCGACACGTCGAGACAGAAGGACAAATAAGAGAATGTATTCATACAGTTTATGTGGTGCAAGCAACAACAAAGTCTCAAAATTCAGAACCAGCAACTGCACAGAAGAAACCGGTGACTGGACCTTAATGCGCTCAACAGCTCGCCGTTTTAGTCACATTTTGGCATTTCATTGGGGAATATCTTAGGCTTTTATTTTTGGAGCGTGTTCCTCCCACACACGAGTGCTAAAACCTGTAACAAATATTAAAAAGATCACAGATTTATTCAAAAAAATCAAAAGAAAAAAAAGAAAAAAGAGCCAAACCATTTCCACAGTTCTTCAAAATAAACCAAATGAGAAATCTGTTCTGGCTGTGTGGCAAAAAAAGAAACCTCATCAGCCTGTTTTCTGTTTTGCTGAGCAGAATCATTGAACAGATCCTGCAGAGCTCATCTCGAGGCTTCAAACACTGCCGCTCTCTGAGACAGCTGAAGACATACGCACGAGTTTTCACAATCGTACTCTTTAATGTCCAAATATGTCATTTTAAAAAGGGTTTGAAAACAACACCAAATGAAAATAATCAACAAAGAATTAAATAGAACAAATTACTGACCAAAAAAGGTGCTGGATGAGCCTTCCTATTATTACACCCACCATTTTTTTTTAACAGAACAACGTCCGAATAAAGAATTAAAAAGCAAAAATAGAAAATCGCCAGAATTCAAAACTAATGTTCAATAAACATCAACCATCAGCCGTCTCCATGTAAGCACAAAAGGGCCCCAACTAAACCCCAACATGCTTGAAATCACTAAGTTCATGTGTGGGGACCTGGGATTGTAGACTGGGAGGAGCTCGCGGGTTAGTGAAGCCGAGCACTTTCATTCGTTTAAGAAAACCCGAAACTAGCGACTGAGCCCAAGGTCATTAGAAGTGTTCAACTTAGAGAGCGAAGAAGTCG